>JAZBGY010000107.1:44154-59939 GCA_037414755.1 Lydus trimaculatus | reverse complement strand
AATTAAAATTGTTTGAAGAATCAACATCACAGACACGTGTTGATGATGATAAATTTCAAAATAAACTTGATTTATAAGTATAGTTTATCCCATCAAATGACAGATTCGTTACTTGACTATACACGAAAATAAAGAAATTCTTTATTTTTGGAAATTTCCAAAACATATTTCGACTGTATGTTGACCAAATGTTTGTCAAAATAAAAATCTATACATTTAAAAGTTATAATTCTATAGGATAATATAATAGTTTCAAATACAGATGGGACACACTTGGTAGTTTTTTCCTTAATTTTATGGTCAGTCATAGAGGAAAGTTAACAATAATTCGCAAAATCTGGCAAAATTATTTATAAGTTCAGAGTAATTTTGAATGCGATATTTATGTTTTCTGTTCTGTGAGCAAATAAATCTTACAAAAACACACCTCTATATTTTCATAAAAATAAGAAAACAAACACATTTTTATATGTTTATTATCGATTATGTCCAATATCATCACAGCTGGTATAAAGATTTGACAAATAGTTAATTAGCATCGGTATAATTAAGCAGCCAATATCACATTTCATGAAATACGTTTTTAAACTAATTAGAAATTAATTAGCAATTAGACTGTAACGTTAGACTCTGTTATTGATTCTTTTGTTTTGTTTTAATGAAACTGGATAGACAACATTTCATTTTTGTTAGAATTTTTTTCGTCATCCGTTCACTGTATTGTACGTTCGGTAATTTAAGAAGTTGCCTAAAGAAATATATATTATTTTACAAAGAATCGATGGAAAAATTCTTGAAAACATAATTATTCTGGCATTGAAATGTAATGGAAATCTGTCAATCATAGGATGTAGGTATTCAGTGGCGTAACCAAGTTGAGGTGAAAGGAAGCGGCCGTTCTTCCTATATCGCGCCTCTGTGTTCTATTGTAATAAATAAGGTTTTATATATTTTATCCAATTTTTGGTTTCTCATTAACTTTGTAAACTGAATCTCGTCTTCGCCACCCTCAGATGCTTATAATGCGGCATCTCTCTGCCACTTCTCACAAAGTAGTGTTCAATACACTATTGTATTTGTGCCGTACAAAGCCTAATATTAATGAAAATGTTAGTTGTATAAAAATTTTGGTAAGCCACTGGAGGTCCCAGTTTGACTTTGATACACATTTTGGTCATTTTGATTGCCTTATCATTGAGCAGACCATGGCCCATCCTTAGTTATAGGTATACATGTCTGGCAATAACATTGCTGCATTTTTTAACAGTACACTCTTACAGATAGGTAAACCGAACAATTTCAACTATAGTTCAATGTGTGGATGATAAAAAACTTGTAAGACAGCAATTTACGTTTCTCACGTTAAATCAAAAAGCGATTAGTGAACGGTTTCTAAATGTAATCAAGCAATTTTCATATGAGACACAAGTATCATTATATTCGAGTTTGTTAAAGTATAGGTAACATTTAAAAGCTTACAGCGTAAATTTAGGCACCTTTGGCATCATTAGGATACTTGAGGGTCCAACTGATGTTTAAACAACTTTAGGGATATGTGTAAATTCACATTCACTTAAAAACTGATTTGTTTACCTTAAAAAGTGTATATGTATGTCAAAGGTCACAGTCTTAAATGAACAAAATAATTAATTTATCATTAAATCTCATTTTTGCTTAATTGTAATTTAGAAGGTCTACATTAGTGGACTAACGGATAGCAAATAACAAATTAAAGGATACTTATATTTGCTTTACATTTAGTTTAAGCGCTGAAATGTACGACCATCACTTGCCCAACAGTGCACCCCTAGTGCAGGGGTGGCCAACTTTATGATTGACTGTTTTTCTTAGAAAATGTGTCGCGATCTACCTACTAAAATTTTGATATTAGCACATTCAAACATGTATCTTAAGGGGGGATTCTACTTTGTTGATGTCGAAAAATAAACAAAGTTTAGAAATATTTTCAAGACGAACTATTAAGGATCGACCAAAAATCGCTTAGCGATCGACTTGTTGGTCATTCCTGATCTAGTGGTTACTGAACGTGTAGGTCATTCCCTTTTGTAGGACTGAGCAAAGAATTCCAAAAAACCCACGTGTCCATGGGGGGTAAGTTTTTGAGACTAGTGTTCAATTACTTCTTTTAATTGACTTTCAAGATTCAGAGCAAAAAACAAAAGTTTCAGTAAACGCAAAAGATCTAAGCTCTATAGTCACATTTCTTAGAGTAAACTTAGGATCAACTTATAACAAATGCTTCTACACTAACTATCCAGAATACTAAGCCAACTTTAACTTTACATTTTGGCTTTGGGTATCCCACTTCTGTAAATGAAATAAATTCCATAATGGTAAGTCCCATAATCTTTAAATCGCTGTTATATTAATTTTGTATTGATTTCTAAACGATTAAATGGTTTTTCCTTTTATGAAATGTGGTCTTTTCAATAAGGCTAAAATCACGTAAACTAACATTTGTTGTATCATAATAGTGGGAAATTACATAAAATATTCTTTTTCAGCCGGAAGTACAATTTGATAAAGCTTACAGAGTAGATAATCAGTAGAGTTATCAAAAAAAGTCTACAAAAAACGGTGAAGATGAGTCAAAAATTAGTTTAGGCTTTGTAACTACGCCCTTTCCGTTTGAATACATACTCATCGACATGGGCAGAAAATTTTACATGGGAGGGAAACAAATGGTTACATCAACAACTCATTATCCTCAAAATCGAAAAAATCAAGACTTGAATGATGGTTCACTCGCCATGGATTGCAACCAATTAACCAAACCAGACAAATCTTCCTGGGATGTTTTGTGGAATTTTGACTCGACCCTAAGTGGGGCAAGTGTAGAATTTGCTTACCCCTATAGAGGCTCATGCTTGCTGATTTTTTTTTGGAAGAATGTGAGAAATAAAGCTACTGAGGCATATATTTAGTGATAGGTAGCATAATTATGACAAACACCCTTAATTATCAGAGAATTTATTTACGTATAACTTGGAGAAGTTTGGTTAAAATTATCCTAAATTACGGTTGTTATTGTTAATAAACTAGACGAAGATTTTACAAAAATACAAACCCTATAACGTGACAGTTATATAGTTGGGTTTATTTTTTCATGAAAAGTGTTGAAAGCGCTTCAAATTATGAAATATTTAGTTGCATTCTCGTCTCAGAAAAAAATTAAAGTCAAGCAGTTGAAATGTAGAAACATCATAAAAATAGTGCGTGTATTATTAACGAAAAAAATTTTGTATAGAACCCCAGCCGGTGGTAGGTCTACGATTAAAAAAAAAGTCTCAAATCCCATCCTGATTTTCCAGGGGTTCTTCTAGGAAGTTGATTTTTCTAAACAACTATATACTTATTCAATATACACGTAATATGTATACGTATATCTGTATCGTCTTGTACAGCTGTTCTGTTGATATTACCGCAAGTCTACCCTTAAAGATTGCACAAAGCCATTCAACCAGCGGGTGCACATTCAGCCCTTTTAGTCGCCAGCATGTTTCTCTCTCTCTATTTGGTATTTTATACAAAAATACAGCGTCTATACACACACACACATAATATAATAACAGTACTCTTCTCTCCACTATACTAAAAGCATACCAACCAAGTCTCTCATTCTTGGTTTTCTCACACTCGTGCAGGTGTTGATTCAATCTCGTTGTTATACTTTATCGTGCCACACAAACACCGCTGCCGGTGTGGGAAAATATCATTTATGCTCACAAAAGTCACGCAATATGCTCACTTGTATGATGATTTCTTTTAAGTGTTTACCAAATTTCTAATCACCATTATCGGTGTGTGTCTCTATCGATTTGTAAATATTTTCTAATAAGTTGATTTAATTTTTTAATCAATTCTCGATATGTTTTTATTTGGATATTTGTAGTTTTATAATGAATAGACGACTGATTAATTGTTGTTATCGTATACGCTCTGCTTGAGAATCGGCGCCATAGTTATCAAAGACCTGTGACTTGACCTACACATTGACCTAACATACCCAGCTGCACCACAGTTACCCATCAATACGGTTCATTCATTATTTATTTGTCTCGTCAACATCATCATCATTATTGACGTCCGTTGATTATAGAATTATCGTGATTATTTCAAAACTGAGCACACACATCTATTTGCTTCGTCTACTTTTCTTTTTTATTTTTTTAAGTAGGAAAAATAAATTACTTCTTGTTAATTAACTGGATAATTAAACCTTCCTGATTATTCTATTTGTTTCAATAGATAAAAATAGAAACTTAGCAGGTGGGCAACAATTACAATTGTCTCTCTGACTAGACCATCTATAAACCATATACATACATATGTGTACATTAGTTCAATTAGGACCACATTGCTAATTATCCACTATTTATCTGTCGAAAACGTGTAAGAAAACTAAAAAAAAATCAATTCAGTTGCAGGTGTGTAAATAATCTTCCTCATTATAGATATATCTTGTTATTCGCGTATTTTCTCTCCTTGTTTTACTTTACTACTTATATGTACATACTCGATACTATATGCTAATTGGAAACGGTAAATATGTTAGTTTCACATTAAATACTTTGCACTATAAGTACACGAAGTGTAATTAAACCACTTTCTGTCTAAGATAATTGATGTGGAAGTGGCGACAAGTTCTTGTGTTCCGACTAATTTTTTTTCTAATTAACTACTAATTAAATCCGTCTCTATAATGTAGGTGTTACATTAACATAAATTAGTTTGACTTTATGGAAAATTTCCAAAAATCACTATCAATTAATATTGTGACATCTCAACACAAAAAAACAACCAAAAACAAAATTTATCATCTGAAAGATTAAATAAGACAGAATACTTTTAAATTAGTTTTGAGGGGTTGAAGTTGAAAATACTGTGATAACGATAAACTGAAAAGACATTTTAATGTAAAGATTTAGGTATAAAAATGTACAAACATGTTAAGTAGATTATTGGATTTATGGTTTTCAGTGGGTGAAAAGGGCAACCAATTTTCGATCTGATAAATACGTGTTTTTGACTACAAAATTTCAAAATTTTATCATAAATTTGATGATTTATTATAAACAGACATGTTATCAAACAACCCCTAGAGATAAAATCTACCATATGATTTTCACAGCTTTTGGTAAATCTCTATGTTTAGATAACAAGTTTGTTTTTTCTCAATTTTATATCATTTCAGTCAATTTAGAAGAATCATCGAACACACAGTCACTGACAGCTTATACAGAGTGCTTCACTAAACCGCCACAAAATCCACATATTTTTGGGGTTGTTTTATCACAATTAACTAAAAATAGGGTTACTTAAGTTACTGGACCATTGTGACTACAAGTTTCAAAAGTAAACTCGTATACCAAACAATGATAACCAGTGGCGCACCTTCGGGAGGCCTTTGAAGGGGCCGGGCACACCCAGATTTTTGAATATCTTCAATTTTGGCTCAATTCAACTGTTTCACATTCCTCCAACCACAATTTCACACTTGAAAAGAAGCAAAAGTTTCGCCTTTCAACTGACATGAGTATTATAACTCTGAATTTCGTTTCTTTCAGTTTTTAAATCTACGCTACCTCACTAATTTCGTGTGGAAAAGGTGCAATTGCTATACTTCATTCATTTAATAATCTTATGAATTGCATTACTTATTAGAAGTTATCACAACACCGTAAAATTATAAGATAGGAAATGGTAAAACCCCAAAAGAATTTATCTCGTAGTAACGATAAGAAAAAGTATTATCAACTAAACAGTGGGATCATTAATCTATTCCTTATCATGATTACGACATTTTTCCTTAAACAATCGTTTTATTTATTGTTGTTAGTATAGTAATAATGTTAGAAAAATCTTAAATATTTAACATTTAATATCGAAAATATTCAATAATTGCTTTTTTATCATTAGTTTTATATTGCATTGAATTTTGTACATTAAGTTTTTATTTTCTAATGTATTTTGCAATTAGATTTCACAACATTTACAATACCTACGTAAAAGACGAGTCATAAAATCTGTGTGTGTGTATGTGTTTTTGTTTTTGAGTTAAACTGAATTGTTATTATTGTTTCAATATTAACAAGTCAACAATGTAAGGTAATTTTGACCTACTTGCTACTTCTATTAAAATTATTAAGATTAAACAAAAACTACCATTGATTGTAAATAGATAGAAAAGTTCAAATTAAGATTTACGATCATTATATACGTACAGCTCGGTATACTCGGATTCCTTTGATTTTGTTGACTTGACTGTAAGCCTACTTCAAACGCATCAAGCAATTTGGTCGACTTATCTAGTAGTTTAGTAGTAAATTGGTTCAAAGTATTAATTTTAGTAAAAACGGCCCAATGATTAGAAAGCTATTTTATTTTGCTATCTTTGGAGGTATAAATCATATTTATTTTATTTGCAATTTTGATCATGTCTTCCTTTTTAAAATCTTCTGCCATGGATGCAAACCTATTCAACTGATTCCCCTTAGAAGAGTTCTTAAACAAAACAATTGGTAACAGTTGCAACCCTTTTATTAGTGCATTCTTTAACCATATTGGCGTTTTTCAACCCGGGGGTGAGAGGAAGCATTTCTATGCATTTTTATTTTTCAATACAAATAGGTAGATTTTGCAAAGGGATGCGGGACTTACTTTCAAAATCAAGGGGGTGCTGATCAGTAAAAACGTCAACAGCCACTATGTTCATTAAGAAATGCTTCTGTTTCGATCACCTATTTCAAATGTATATGCTTTGATGCATGTTTCAACAACAATCGTTAAGATTTCTCAATTTTTACGGTTACTATATCGAACAAACATTTTAAAGATCCAGCAAATTAAGTTACTTGAAACCTCTAAACCAGGCTTAAGCTAATAGAAGCTACAATAATGCATCAATAAGGCACCTTTGAGGTGAGACAGTTTGATAATTGTAAACTTTCGGAAAAACCCCTACAGATCCATCCAATCGAAATAGACTGATCGTATAAGTATACAAATTCCAAAGGTTTCAAATAACGTAGAAAGTGACTCATGATTAAGTGAAGCACTCTGTATGATATTTTTATTCAATTACCAATGAACTTTGAATTTTTATTTCTAATAAATACGGGGAAAAATCTTGACATTTTGTTAATATTATTCGTGATTATAATCTTGCTTAATAGCTTTCTCTGCGATGGTGATTTCATGATGATTATTAGATATATGCACGTGTGTATATTATGGTCAAAGGTATAAACAAAAAAAAAACAAACCAACACACCATGATGATGTAAAGTGTAAAGTTTATACGGAACAAATATATTTAAAATACCCATCCTATTTCCTGGTGCAAACCTTTGATTGACGACTGGACAGGCATATTTAA
The DNA here is from genome assembly GCA_037414755.1 of Lydus trimaculatus. Taxonomy (NCBI): domain Eukaryota; kingdom Metazoa; phylum Arthropoda; class Insecta; order Coleoptera; family Meloidae; genus Lydus; species Lydus trimaculatus. The sequence continues at coordinate 52,540 of JAZBGY010000107.1, read as the reverse complement.
TATTACATTACCTTTTGCAATTATTATTAAATTAAACAAAAAAAAAATAGAAAAAAAATAATGAACACCTGCAAAGATGATGATTGCTTCTTTTGTTGTTATCATATAAATTATCAAAATCGATATAGTTGATAATGACTAGGCATAAATAACAATAATCGAAACAATTTCCCAATGATTGATTTATTTATTAAAAATCGACCTTATCCTAATCACTATTCAGGTACATTTGAACTGTCTCACATCTTTACAAGTACAATAATTTGTACTTGATTCGATGCGGAAAGTTATTGATTACAAATTTAATAAAATAATAATAATAAGTATTACAAATAAAACAAAAATTAAAATATACAAAAAGGTGATATACAGATATAATCTAGTCGAGCAAATTATTAAGTATGCAATGTAAATCGTTAAATAGGCGCATTTTGCATATTTAATGCCATTTACTTAAAACTATACAGGAAAGACATGATGATAATAATATGCAAAGTCGGCTTAACATTCACATTAGGTAGTTTGAAAGGATGTGACACAGGAACTGCTTGCATGCAAAATTACGAAATTAAATACTAGTCCTAGTTTTTTGTTTGTTATATTGTTGTTGTTGTTTTTATAATAAAAATCTCTGACAAATTGTTTGTTTCAGGTATCACCATCACCACATAAATTACACTTTTATTAAATTCATAGTTTTTTATTTCTTTTTAAATAAAATCCAGGATAATCTCAAATGAATCACACATGAAATCGTTTTTCTTATACCTACCAATCACTTTCAGGATATCTCTGAAAATCTATCGGTTAATACCGATTCTGTTATCACATAACTATTATTTATTTTTCTTTAACAAAATTATTTTAATTAAACCGTTGTGTCACTACTTAGAAAAATGTATTGATCGATATTGATCAAACTTTGTACAGCATTATTTGTGAGTTTCTTCAATGGTGGATCGAAACGTTTCGCCAATGGTGTTTCTTGTAAATTGATTATTCTTGGTAATTCATCAAACATTGACTCACTTAAACGATAAACACCTGTATTTGCTAATGATAAATATTGTAATTTCTTTAATGGTTTGAAACAATTTGATGATAACATAAATAATACATTATGATCGATAATTAAATTCTTCAAATTTGGCAAACCCATAAATGTTACATCATAGATCTGTTCAATACGATTCTGTGATAAAATCAATATTTCCAATGTATTTGACATTAAAAATACATAACCACGATTGAAATTGATTTTATTCCTTGATAAATCCAATTTTGTCAATTTCATATTCAATTTGAATGTATCATGGTCGATTTGTGTTAAATTATTATCAGATAAATCGACAATTTTCAAATGTCTTAAACCACGAAATGCTGTTAAACTGATATTATTGATTTTATTTTGATATAATTCGATTTTTGTTAATGTTCGATATGAGTTATTTTGAAATATATATCCTGGTAATGTTGATATGTGATTATAAGCTAAATTTAAAATTGTTGTAATTGGTGTACCAACAGGGATTTGTTCTAATCCATGTCCCATTTCAATAATTTGTTCTTGTTGTGTTTTATTGGGATTAGATGAATAATTACCGGTCGGATGACAGATTATCCTGTTGAAAAAAATCAAAATTAACAACTTTGTTTATTTAGGCTAAAATTTATCAAATTTTACATTATAAAACATAGAATAACAACAATGTACGTTAATAAGTATATGTTTTGTTTAATCTAAAAATAAATTATCATACACAGTGCTAATTTTAAATTTTTGTCATTTGTTATCAGTTTTTTTTTTTGGTAAAAAAATAGACTTTTCCATTATTGATGAATTCGGCAATGAAAATTTGAAAATTCAAAAATTAGCAATAAACAACTAATAACGATTATTAAAGATTAATAATTAAATTTGGGCGGGTTCTTTTGCCAACTTAATAAATAAACTCAACAATAGAGACATGTGGTATTAAGTAATAATTAAATAATGATGATCCACCAACTAAATATACTTAATAATAATAATAATAATAAATTAAATTTTATTGTTGTTATTGATAAATATAGTTGATTGAATTGTTCACCTACCTTTGACAAAATATTGAAGTAATAATTAAATTAATAGCAATACACTTCATTTTATTCAGCAAACTTATAAAAAGCATGTATTAAAAATGTCTTCCTTTAACATTAATAATTTATCAGTTGTAAATTGCGTCATTTAACTAAATAGCGGCAAATTTAAACAAAACTCATTAAAAATTGATAAGCCTAGACTGTATATTATATATGTATTGTTGTCGATGTTATTGTTGAATTTAGCAAAAATTTCCATATAAAACTATTACATCGATTGTTTTCGCGACAAGTCTACAACAAAATTAAAATCTTTTTAAAACAATAATGTGGAAGAAAAAAATTGCATTTCATTCTGTAATATAATATACACATATAATGTATAATTTCATTTGAGGTTATCTTATATTTATCATAATTTATTACAGTTTAACCAATCTATAAACAAATAATTTTAAATTTATTCGATGAAAAATTACATATTTAAGAAGGGGAATTTATATTGTATAAAGATCAATGGGGCATATTCTTTATAGTTTAACAAAACAGTAAAGAAGAAGAAAAACCGTCATTTGTTGTTATAATAGAAAGTTTTTACGACGCCTGATATCAGCGCCTGCACACCCGGACTATGCAGATGGGACAGCTTATATAGCAATGGGTCTTTTCATTGAACACTTGCGTTCCGCAGCTGTGTGTATGTATGTATGTATGGCCTGATGGTCTATTTCTATTTGGTAGGCCCGGTGTGTGTGTGTATATATACGTTTAGGGCCGTGAGACCGTTCTCTCTAGACTTTACTACCCCTTATACAGATTGCGTGTCATTATTAACAACGAATGCTTAAATTGTTTACAAATTTTATTCAATATAATGCGCACTACAATGAAATACAGATTTTCTCGTGACCTTAATCAAAATAAACGGCCTTGAACGCTATTATCAATGATTACATTTTATTTATCTTAAAAATAATATTAGTGCCAAAAAGATGCAGATAATCTACTGAATATGGCTGTATCTTTGAAAGCTCTTAATTACAACACATGATGATTATCACGAACATAATTTTGTGTTCAACAATCTGTTAAAGTTCTGCCAAACATCCATATGACACAGATGTCAAATGTTGTGCTATCTAGAACCCACATCAACAACCATATACACAGACACACCATACTTTATTGTTTTCAATCATTCTCAAACGAACTGATTTTAAATTCCCACTGGGAGACTGACTATATGAGTCTGATAATTAAACTTCCTCTAATTGGTAGTTTCCTGTTTGAGAAAAAGATACAAAAGGCCCAGTTTCTTTTCCTAATTAGTGATAATATGACACGCCCAAATTGTAGTCAACAACGTGTACACCGTTGCAATTTCAACATTATGATTAATATTAAGAAAATTTTGGAGTTGGTGATTTATTAGGACAGCATAAGGGCTGGTTGATGCCATTTAATGAATCAAGTGTAATAAGATGCTCAGATATCATTGTAAAAGTTCAATTTAGGTCTCGTGCAAGTGTCACGTGGCGGTGTTCATTAATCCAGAGTTTAGTCAGCATTTTAACAAAAAGCATCCACATTGTTTCCACCCCTAATATCAACGGATTACTACAGTTAATGAAATGGAGCTGACGTTGTCACGGCGTACGCTCCACGCTCCACTATTCATCTCGATTATGTTTTTTTTTTTTGAATCAGTTTATTAACGTTCATATCTTTCAAACTTGCTTTATCTTGATGTCAAAATACTAATTCAAACCTATACTTATCGGAAATGTTTAAAAGATCAATTAGAATGCGGTCTGTTTCCTTGAAATACCGACCATTGGCCACCTTTTGTTGTGCATATGGTGGTGGTTGTTGTTGTTGGCGGTGGTGGTTTGACGATTGGTCGGAAAGCTGAAAATTTTTGGATGAAAAGACAAAGAGTTTAGTTCTGGCACCTGCACCATGCCGATGGTACACCATTATTAACGCCTTATTAGCGGAAATCGGCGGCAGTTGTTGTTATTATTGGGGCAAATGTTCGTCTAATGCACAAAAATATATACACGCAGGCAAGCTGCAAACGAAAAATTCATATCATAAATAAATTAAAAACGAACAATTAGAAAATACAAAAGGTCCCAACTGCATGTGCGTAATGTTCCAAGGCATATGTGCAAACATGTGCGCGGTCTTATGGGAAATCACCTGGCAAGGGTGTCGAGCAAAACGGGGAACAGTTGAACCCTGCCATGGGAATGAGACTGGGTAGCGGGAAACCCCGTAAAAGTTAAACCAATATACGTTGTCGTATTTAGTGAAAAGCGCCCATCTGACTAGGTCTTAACGGATGGCATGCACACATGGTTTTGCGACATATGTACACGAGGCCGGACCTGGGGTGATTACAGCAGATGATCGCATCATCTGCGCTTTACCACCACCCGAACTAAACACGACATTAATAGAAACAACAATAATTAAAAAATGACAAATACGAGTAATTACATAGTTCTGATTTATCGCGAAATTTAAATTTGAATATGTTGTCGTTGATTAAACAAAACCCATTAACATTCTTTGAAATCGAATTAAATCAATGTTATTTCTGGAAAACATCTCTTTAAATATTCATATTGTGGACAGTAAATCGATAACAACCAATAAGAACAAATCAAATACTGGATTATACAAGTTTGGCATAACAAAAATGGTCCTCTACAGGTGTTTCAGAACGCAATTCCCACGAGATCCCAACAGGTGAACGCTCCCGCAATTTCTCACGGAATCGAAAGATGCCGCGAGCCCATCTCGGTACACACAACAGGAAAAAAAATAAAATCAAAAAAATAAAGGAGAATGCACCAACAGTGTCCGGCTATTGCAAGTTGCACTTGATGGGTGGCCGAATCAACAAGACCACCATCATTTTTAATTATAGATTGAAAAATTCAACTTGGAACAATTCGACAATTATTACTTGTTTTATAATTTATTATGTAGCAAACAGGAGAGGTGTTATTGGGAAATTGTTAAAAATGTATAGATACAGCTGCATATCCTTCTAACAGTTATCGACAGGATAACGGAAATTACAGCTGCGGAAATGGACAATTCAGCAATAGATCTGTGATTCTTTGGCACGAGCTTACACGTGCTACCGTTGTGAACTACACGCGAGTAACGTTCACACGCATACCACCCCTATATTACCAAATCATGTACAGATATAGAATAAATGCAGAAAACTATAGAAAGGGAATTAAGTGGATTACGGAAACGCCCAAAAATAATACACTGATAAGTGGGTAGATTCATTACCAATTCCATCAATAATTAAGGGTTTTATTCGAGGAAAATTTTTGATAGAAAATAATAAATCTTTTCCATTTGACAGATTTTTATTAGATGCAAATCAGTACCATGATTTTCGTCTGTATTGTGACAAGTTTGTGCCATATGGATGATTTTCAAACACAGTTTGCCGACAATCAACATCGACAGGTTCGACAGCCGGTCCGCAACTGTCTCTGATTGAGATAACAACAATTTATACCATTTACTGCAATATGGCGCGTATGGTGCCCGATTGTTGCTTTTTGCGTTAAAATTAATTATATTAATAGACCGTCTGTTATAGCTCTGTTGCTCAATATGGCCATTATGATATCTAAAAACCATCCGGAAGAATTATACATATATGCGCTTGTCACACCACTTTCTATTTGACATAAACAAAATCGGTGGAAAACAAAATATTTACAATTTTTTTAGCATTAATTAGATACGACTAATTAATTAAATACACGAAAATTTCGTTAAAGGTGTGAATGTTAGGTAGTTTCCCATGATGGGATGGACAGGTGGCCGATTCAGGTTCTGATTCTCACTGTTCTTAAATTGTACAATGTTATTGTTTCTATCGTATATTCTTGGTCACGGTATTAGAAATCTACTTACAATCTTCTAGCTACAATCTCAGGAAGCATGGTTGGCGAACTGTTTCTTCGTTATACCAGCTGCTTGAAGAACTGCAGAGCACAGTTCCGGATCCCGGATGAGCACCTGTGCCTCTTCCGCTATTTCAGGTGTATTCCTCGCTGTATGTTGAGAAAATCATAACCGTTCCATTGTTTATATAATACACGAAATTTTAATTGGATGATTTTTTTCATGTTAAAACAATGTAATAGAAAACAATTGGATTAATTTTTGTCATTCTTAATATGAATATGTTCTAGATTGGAGTAAAGATTGAACGGAACTGCGTCCCAATGGCCGTGTCGACCACTCATTTCATTCATAGTCTAGACATAATACGTTCGTTCATTCACTAAACCAAGTGCTTATCTCAATAGGAATCTTATTCGTTCAACCACTTAAAATTGTAACACTTTTAAATAGTATTCAATATTCAAATGAATCAAATAATAATTAAAATCGGTTGTTTAGCGTGTTATTGAGAAGTATCAGATAATTCGTTTCTTTTTCTTTCTTTTCAATCGACTTTAATGGTTACTAAAAGGAAAAATTACAGGTAATTACCTGCAATAAGTTGAAGAAACAAAAATAAAACAGTTGGCATGTAACATGAGTGTACAAGTCAAACTGCCATCCATCTAGTTTCCTTATTAGTCTGTATCATGAAGAAGAAATAAAACACAACAACAGCAACAACAACAACAAAAAAGCTGTTCAGGTCATAACCAAATGCTATGAAAATATGTATCGTTTAAAGTTTGTTGATTGAAATAATGTGAGAAACTATTGACTTGTTGGATCATTTATTGTCTGGTAAAAGTAAAAACAACTGGCAAATCGCCAAATAACAACTCTGACAATAGATACAAAAGTTTGTTGGAACATTTGTGTGTCTCCATCACTTGTAAAATGTTTATACAACATTAGAGAGACTATAACATAGAGAGCGAGATGCTAGACAAGATAATTCCAAGACAAGTCAACATCGAGGTGTCGTTATGAAGGCAAAACGTTGTATAACATACACTGGTGTCATGCTGTGAGAGCGTAAGTATCAAACGTTTCTCATAATTCCTACGTTTTCCATCAACAATAGTAATTATTATTGATTTGATATTGTTTAGGCGACAAGAAACAGATAGATCACTTTTCATAGTGAAGAATCTTTTGTTGAAGGTGTATTTGTTTATGCAAAACAACTGTCTGGTTCATTTGAATAATTGACGGAAAAAAATTGTATAGTTGTCCGTCCGGCTGTCGTTGTTGTTGTTATTATTGTTAAAAACCATCCTGATTATTTCAAATGTATGCGTTGTTCGCAACGTTTTGTAATGCAAATTGTCGACCCAATTGGCGGCTGATTGAAACAATGCGCATTATACACACAAAAATACAATGATTTGTAATTATTCTAAATGATGCTTAAGAAATTCTATTTTGAAAAAAAATAAAATAGTTCACTATTATCATTATTTTTCTGTTTTTGTTTTAATTTAAATTAATTTAATGTCGGACGCAGCTGTCGAAATTGAGTCAGTGTCATCACAGAGGTATACGATGGATGATTCCAAGGATTTGTGTTTAAATATTTGAACGGCAATTAACTTGAATATATTGTGAACAAGTGCTTCCAACATTCTTCTTTTTTGCTTGTGTTTTTGGGGAATTTTTCATCAGAAAACATTTGCAAATTTAAAAAATTTCAATAAATTTTTCAGTCTTGCCTTTATTATTTTTTTATTGTGTATTCCCACATCCTACGTGTATTCTTCAAACAAAAACTGATTGTCGTCCTGTCCACCTACACACATACGTACACATTATTATATCTTGAATCTGATCAAAGCCGCTTCCATATGTGGAACAAACACACACACACATTATCCGTTTATTGTGTGTACTTATTTTCATTTAACAACAATATTTTCGACAATCTTTACCGATTTGTGATTGTATAAGAAATGGGGGGCCTACCTTCAGATGGGACAGTATTGGCGTGGTCCAGTATACTTTAACAACAACTTAGCTAAGCCGCGTCGTGCAGGTGTTACCCAGACTCGCTGGCGCCGGTATGCATTCCTCGCGGCGCACACGTGCACGGTGCTAGTTGGCGAGGAAACAGTACAGTCACCTTCAGGGACGGATTCTGATTCATACACACGGCCCTTCCCAAAAAAACACGAAAAAAAACCAAAAATAACATCACAGAGATAAATTGGGTAATCCCAAAATGTCAGACATTCAGTCTATGTTTTAACAGAAAAAAATTACCGAGATACACAATTATACCACAACTAATTCACACCTTCATGCGGGGACTAGCTTTAGG
>JAZBGY010000107.1:0-44066 GCA_037414755.1 Lydus trimaculatus | reverse complement strand
TGAATTTCAGTGGTTGCTGAAATAAGAGTACGATCCTGGAATCGACCAGACGAATGACCAATAGATCAGTCACTTAATGGCACATAAACAACATCCGAGACTGCAGCGGGCAATAATAAATCGAAAATTGGAAATTTTAACGATCATTTCTACTAAAATTGCACCACATTTGTCTAAAATTTCCAGAATTTCAGCTTATTATTAGAATTTTGTGAAAATAATTGACATAAATTTGTGAAATTTCCACCATCTTTTTCCTTTTATTGTTGTTATTTTCAACTTCCTGTTGATCATTATCAACATTTATATATAAAAAGACAAATCTGTGCACATATTTCTCGATCATAATAAATTTTCAGCACATTTTGAAAATGCGGGTCCGTCATCCCCATAAATTATGATGAATAAATCCGAATATCGTATGGTTATTATTGCGAATCGTATGAATATTTGCAGTTTTTTTATTGTTGTTGTTGTTGTTGTTGTTGTTGTGTTGAACAATTTAATTATATCTGCCCACATTGGTCAATAACACAAACCGGGCCCCTCGAGATGACTGTACTTGTATAACTTTTAATATTATTGTCTTCTTAAATAACAATAAACATTTCTATGCTTATAACAATCATCAATGTCTCATGAATTGAACGCCTACAAAGTTGGATATATTCAATCTATGTCTTGGAGCATATAGTTGATTAATGATTTTAGCTTTAAGACTTACAAGATTGCAAATTAAAGCATTATTTAATTTACAGAATTGTTTAAATTCCTATGTTTATAGTTGTTAACATCTGAAAATTGTGGTTGTTTTAGAAAATTTTATCCACATGCGGCTGTTTTTTTTTTTGGTCTTGACGACTCAATCACTGTCACCATAAACACTTAAAAATAACGTGCGAAGAAAATCGGAACGATTTTCTTCACACATGGTCTCTCTACTATATGTGTGTGTGTGTATTAAATGTTATTTCGGTCTATTTGATGTTATTCAATTGAACAAAACAGAAAAATATTTGTTCCTCACTTAATCTCATCTTATTTCAAAACTATTCAGATTTATGTTTTTAATTCTATTATTTTTCAAACACCTAGAAATTGTATGTTCGAGTAGCAGCTGGTCAACATTTATACAACAATCACACATGTGGCCAGTTTGACGTCATTCAAGCATTCACCTCTTCATAGGCATGAATATGATTCTAAAGCCTCGATATTTCGATTTATACATAAACACACTAACACACCGACATATACTAACATTATTTCAAGTATGAAATGTGTAAAATCCATGAAACTAACATGTGTTTGTTGTACGATACTGGTCAGTTTTTGTTTTTTATGGTTATATGGTTGTATGGTAGAAGACAAGAAATGTCCCTGCTTGACCATGCTTGATTTCACCTTATCTGTAACAAGATCATTTATGTAGAGACAGTGTGTTATTACAATCACACCTTCTGGCCAATTTCTTAATCAAATTGATTTATTTCTTTATTTGAAACAATACAAAAGGTTGAAAATTATAATTTTATATAATTAAAAATTACAAAGTTCAACAATTGTTTGGCTCGAATGGCGTCTTTTAACAGAAAAAAAAATCACGAAATAGAAATAAACCGCCACAAGTGTATTTAATAAATTTAAATACAAAACCAACGATAAATCAACAAAATATTAGACAAACACTGTAATTTTCAAAGACGTTAATGTTAAAAGATAAATGTATGTAGAGTTTTTCACGGTAAAGTAAATCTTGATTATAGTTTAGTTTGCAGTAACCACAAAAAAAAAATACATCTTTTGACTGAATATTATATTTATAATGGTAAGTTTGAATTAGGCCACCTTTATGCGATAGATAATCATATTTGGTGATGGTCGGTGTCAACATACAGCTAAAAGTTCCTAAACAGGTGTTGGAACAGTTGCTGGACATAAAACCCGACACAGACACAACTTTCTGTTTAGTTAGGCTATAATGTCGACTTGCATTAGATTACATAGAAATATGCAATTTCTGTGAAGTAATGTCGTTAATGCTCATAAAATCAATAAATTTCAAATCACAACACAAGAAAGATACACGTGTTTTGAACTTGGTCGGATTTTTTCTTCTTTTTTTTTTTTGGAAAAACTCAAGAGCAATCTACAACATAACGGCTGTCAAACAAATTGAAGAAAGCAATAAAATACAACCGTTTCCTATGTTAGATTTTTATGGTGATGGTCGCAGATTGGCTTGTCATTGTCAACAACACATGTCCACTTGTGTGTGGCTGTGTGTGTTGAACGGAAGTGAAAAATAATGACATACGGATGTTAACAAGGGAGGTCTATGGATAACTTGACATAGATTTGTGTTGGACAACATAAATAAAATTATCTGACCTCCTGAAAAACTGTTGTATGTTTCCAAGAACGAACGTTAATCATATAAGAAATCAAAAATTGGATCTACTTATATCTAGATAGAATTGTCGCAAATATTAAAATAGACGACAATTATTAGCACTAGAAAGCGCTAGGTTGAGTAAATCCATTGACTGCAAACTACACTCTGTTTGTCTTCATTTGATCAGCTTGATCTTAAGATAATCTAACTGATAACAACAAAATTGTGAGACAAGCTGCATCGGGCATCTGGATTGTTCCCTACAATCCACTATCGGTATAGTTTTGGCAGTCCTGTTTTGACATGACGTGATGTAACTAGCTGTCGGGGCCAATTACATAATCTACTAAAATTATGTTTTGAATTGCTTGGTCACCCTACTTACTCACCAGATCTAGCCCCAATAGCTTTTTGTTCCCTAAGCTAAAAGTTACACCTTCGTAAACAATTATTTTACACAGAAATAAATAGATGGTAGCATCGCTAGAAGAAGTGTGTAGACCTAAAAGGAGATTATGCAGAAAAAAATAAATAAATTTGAAGAAAAAATGTCGTGTATCTTTGTTAGGTTGGAAACTTTTCAGACCACTCTCGTATTATTGTTTTGTACTCTGTACGTCTTGACTTGGACAACTAGCTTTTAACAGCAAAGACCTTTTGTAGCAGATACAGTACAGAAGGGTCCAAAAGTAAGTTTATTGATTACTCCAGAATTACAGAGTAATTCACCTCTCGTTGAATGGATTGATGTTTCAAAAGAGATCTTGCTCCGGAACGATTTTTGGATCGTAGGTATTATGAAAAATATCGTATTTTCAGAACAACTTACAAATAATAACCATTTAAAGTAGGTTGTTAATTGGACATACTTTTCAGCCGTTTCTCAACGAATGAGAATTAATCCAAAGTATTTGCCTACCACCTTCTTAGGTTGAAAAAAGTATTCTCCTAGTCCTTTGTAGTTTATTTGGACTTTTAGCATAGTTGCAAACTGTTATAGAGAATAGTACCTAGAAGTGGTAGTGGTAGACAACTATCATGGTTACACACCAGATTATTCTATTATTGACAAGTTTACTGTTTGTTTCTCCTCCTATTGTTCTTTTCTGAAGTGACTAAAGAATTGAGCTATAGCTGCATTACTACAATATCCTTAATTTTGAAGTTAACTATGTGTCATCATCTTTAGGCATTGTATAAGAAATTACCATTTCAAAAGTACTAATATTTTTGAGAAACTGTCATATGTATGAGGGTTTTCCATAAATTGTAATTTCTATATACTTTATGACATTCTGTATGTGTTCAATTTAATAATTTATAACGTGCACGTTTAACAAATTTAACATATTCCTATATATGTATGTCTGAACAGATATAAAATTATTTAAAATGATCAGAGATTCTTTCAGGTGGTTAGGACACCTGTGTGTACAGGTGCGGGCGGGGCATAGGTCATCCTCTAGTGCAGGGGAACTTGAACGTTTAAATCTCTCGTTATTCCTGAGTACATTCCACTTAAATTATTTTTATTTGATTGAAAAAAAAAATATATATATTTATCAGTGTTTATCATTAAATCATAAGTATAAACGAGCTAAGTAAACAGGATCTAGTATCTTTATCTATAGAAAATGTATTAGGAAATATAAAAGAAAAACAAATAGAATTGGTTTGATATTTTAATTTCAATAAGACTTAATTTAACAGATGAGAATGTTGTTATATAGATGCCATTCTAGTAGTTTTGTAAACAAAACAAAAAATAGATAGGTATAAGCACCAACTATACCTACCTGCTGGTTGTATATAGGGATAAATTATCATTTCCACTCGGTTTGAGTGGTCTCAACTACATTATTATTACATGATTATATGCTTAGTAGTCGAGCAAGAAAACTAGCTTCCGGGAGATTGATCTATAATATTCTTAACTATTTGCTAAATTACACAAATAAACGAAAAAGTCCACTATTTGACAAATGAGATCTTTTAATCATAGAAACTAGTTGTATGTACTACAGCAAACAAAACATCCTGTTATATCTGTAATTATTAATTTAAATCGATGTGGATATATCTTAATGTAAGCTTTAACTTAATGTATATTCTCAGATGGTGTCATGGGCGTGTAGGGTGGTCCTTTATAATATTTGTTTTACCCACGCTGTCTCATCCCACTCGAATGTTTCTATCCAGAAACTTAAACCACAAACAAATATTTCCACAATGATAACATTTTATCTGAAAACACACATATAATCTCCATTTTTCTTAATTCTTTGGAAATTTTCTTTGAATTGCAAATAAGTAAATTTCTTTATTTATATTTATTCAAACTATAATTTCTCACACCGAAAATGCCCAATTTTCCCAGCCTTGAAGAAAAATTCACTATAATCATAAAATGTCAACAAACACCTGACAATTATTTTTAGATTTTGGAGCAAATTTCAAACAAACACATGTTTCTTGTTAAATTTTCTATTATAACAAAAATATCACCGCCACTGCCGCCGCCGCCCGTTGTCGTCTATAATACACCACCCACTTTTGAATTGTTAAATAAATGGTCGAGTGGCTGAATGTGGGTGACCAGAAAATTACTAATTATTCGGCGAATTAATCATGTATGTCACCATTGGAAAATAACGTTTGCTTTTCATATTAAAAATGTATAGTTGATAATTGTTTGACCTCTTTCATGATCTTGTCAATATGCAAATTGGATGGTGATCAATATTTGATTGTTGTTGTGAATTTTTGAACACGTGCAAAGCATAAGTATATAAAGAGTAGGCACGAATTTGAATATTTTAATAGAGTTTTACGTCAATATTCAAGCAATACAATTTCTCTATTGCGATTCTTTGTTGCCTTTCTAATATTCGGTTTTCTTAAATTTTGAAATTTTCTGTATATTTTGATATTTTCAACCAAATTTCTCTTTTGTACAAATCTGGTTATTATTGAAAGGTATCGTTATTTTTGAAGGTGCGATAACAACAACAACAACAAAAGTAGCGAAAAATCTGATGCTTATAATTAGCAAAGGTCGCATAGAGTGCCGCGAGGTGTGCAGGTGTTCAATAGACGTACAGGCGCCCATCTGCATTCCATTTCTTTCACTATTACGTTGGCGGTGGCGGTGGCGGTGACTGCAACGATTACTACCACCAACAATATCAAATCTATCCACTTGCATTCGTTTCTAATATAAGAGAATTGTTACGATTTCTATACAGATCATAAGATAATATGATCAGGACACTCCTACTCATGATCTACTATTACTTTGGATCTTGATCTGTCATCATCAATTGATATTTTACCAACCCAACAACTGTACTCTTGTTAATCAACCAATGAACCTTTCACGCTTTTGTCCGTTGATAATTAACAAATTAAACCGATATTGGAATTTCCACATTTCATAATTTGTTCCCAATCCATTTAATATTCTAGCCGTATCCAAAGAACCGTGCCATGCAAATATGTAATGCATCTTTACTGTTGAGGTCATCACAAGTAAAGATAACGATGATGATTGGGTTCTTGTGTAGCTTACACGAAAACACCAACACTTTGGTGGACACCTGATGGTATAAACACACCTGCACCGCTCAAATCACAACCATTAAAATTGCTCGCAGGTGTCGATATTAAAACTTCGTCATATAAAATGTGGGCTAACTATATACCATGTCCGTTCAAATTTATTGGCCATGAACAACAACAACAACATCAACAAAGTTATTAGTGCCGAAAACCTATTGCAAAATATTCCTTGTTTACAGAAAGATTTCAATAAATTTTAAAAATTTCGTAAAAAAAAATCAAATTTTTCGCCTCAGGCTTTAGATTTGTAGATCAAAATGATGCGAAATCTGAACAGTAGCCGTTTTGATTAATTTATAGTTTTTGATTGTTGATTTGATGACACCATTAACATTTACAATTTGTATAATTTAGCATTTTCGATAACAAAAATAACATTAAATTGTCGTTAAATCAATCTGTAATCTGGTTACGTAAAAGAAAAAAATGAAATATTCGCATTTGGCGCCATCATCAAGGCTAATATTATGATGTGTAATTAATAAAATGAATAGGTAAACAATTTTTTATTATACACAGGTGTGAGAATTTATTGTTAAATAACAAATATTTTAAGTTTGTTGTTATCTTTATTAACACCCAATAAATTTGCCTTCTTAAAGTTTGTTATTGTTGTTATTATTATTATAGAGGGTATCAAGTAGAATACGCCCTAATCCACCCTGCATTTTAGTTTTCCACGCCCTTCTACAGATCCCCTTTCATACAAAACCTCCAACTACAACATTAAAGCATTATTATTGATGGTCAAAGACATTAGAATTGTAATTAGCATCATTTATTGTATTGATGTTAAATTATTGTTTAATGCAAATACAATAATATTATTGAATTGTTTATAATTTTTATGGTTTTGCATATTTGCATGTATAGTGGTTTTTCTATTATGGACGATGGTATAAAGGTAGATGTTATAAATTATTCAATGGATAATTATTGTGACAAATTGGAAAATATAAATTTATAAACAAAAATTTTACAAGTATTGTTCGATTAAAAATCAAAGTTCACCAAATACACCTGTTCATGATGTATACCTATATCATCTTGATATCATGGCTTTTACACAAACATGCACTATTGTCTACAGTTATATAATCAGTAATCAAGCACACGGTATTTAACTCATAAGTAGAAAATATAGGTTGTTATTTGAATTTACTGCTATCTCATCGTATGTAAATGAATAGATTGTGGAAATTTATGAAAAATTATAGGATAACTCGTAATTCGTTATCTTAGCAAATTCTACTCCAAAAATATCGATTAAAATGACATACTTGAAGTTTTAAGTAGTTGTACAATAGATAATTCTAATTGATTTTCGATTGGTCGCCTAAATAGGCTAAAACAATACTGCAAGTTCATTCAAACCGATTTGAACGACTACAGATAGTGATTTGATTTAATTATATACTCCCGCTATTCGATTTCGATCTACTGGTGTGCCAGAGTTAAGCCGCTCAAGTCTGAATAGACCGAATATATTATAATTGGCGACTTTTTCACTCCATTACCATGTAATCCCCATTTTTAAATTTGACCAACTTTTTGAACTCGGCGATCAATTTCAACTGTACCTTCTCACACGAGAGCTATAAAATTTTTGAAATTAAAAGTAATTTTGTTAGATCAGGTGAGGCCTACAACTTAAACGGAAACCGAAAAAACTTGCGGTTCAGTTCTTGGTTTACCTTCCAATAAAATCCATGGTTTAGTCCGGTTTTCGGATTGGTGCATTGAAAAGATGATAACGTTATTTTACTTAACCCTTAATATAATATTTGCACTACATGCATGTGCAAATAGAAGTCATGTAGAAGCTATTTTATGTACGTGTTTTCAATGGCTCGAAACTGCTCACCCTTGCTTGATGCCTATACAGGTTGAGACATTTCATCTAGGAACATACAAGAAACTACAAGAACCGTGACAGTCTTACAACCTTCGTCTGGATTGAAAAGAGATGGCTGGTAGAATCTTTGTAAAACTAGACACTCTCAAAACTGCCCTATATTCCTAGATGAAATGTCTCAAACCTGTATGTACTCATGGGGCATTTTTACAGATCTGGCGTTTTATAAGAGTACATAAGGGAAGCTGAAGATACAACACCACGAATTGTCATGCAGGCGAAGCCCAAATTGACCTGACTGTTCTGTATCAGTATCTGGCATCGTGTACAAAGGTCTTAAGGATCGAGCGAGTTAACGCTAAGTGTATGGAAAACACTTCTTGGCATTAGTACGTTTTGCAAAATTTAGATCCATTTTTATACACAAAAGTTTACCAAGTTTTCGAATCAAATAATATAAACAAACATACTTGATTTTGTTATATGGCGAACAGTTTTGGCATCTGAAGAAGAATAACAATGAAAAATAGACCCCTGTGACATGTTGTTTAATAAAAAGCTACTCAAAATATTTTGGACGGACAGAATAAGCAACGACCTCGTGCTACAAAGAATGAAAACAAGTCCCATTTGACAGACAATACAGGAAACTAGAGTACTTTGAACATACTATGAGGGAAGCAAAATAAGAGATTTTACAGTTGATAATATAAGGGAACCTAGAAGACAGGAGACCTATACAAAGAAGAAGAAAAAATCCATGGATGGAAATTATCGAGAATGGTTTTACTGTACTGAAAGAATCAGTCCACTATCCGGTTCCAAGCACCTACTGTGCTCTAGAACAGTAACGTCAAAAGCTAAGATAGCTCTAATGGACACCACACAACTGGTTTAATTAAATGTATCTTCAAGAGATTAAACTATATCCTTCAGAACAACAACATTTCAGTGTAATTTAAAGGGGAAAATTTATTGGAGGTGTATTGCGTATACAGTGGAATTTCAGCAGTCGAGACCTCTTCAACTCCATTTCTTTGATATATTTACAGGAGAATCCAAAATAGCACTTTTTAAGCGGCTTATGGTATTTTTTGACTTAGTACAGGTACAAAATAAAGCATCATTATTCAGTAAAATTTCCAAGGTTGTCATCTACCATATTTGCCACTGTGTATAATCTTGGTCACCATGACTAATTAATCATTTCCAAATCTTGCCAAATTGAGGCTACTTTAGTACAAATTTGAAAGTCGTTATGCCCAAGAATCCTAAGCTCTTCTATTTCTGGTTATTAGATGTTACTTTATCAAAAAATTGGTCAACAACTATTGGTCGACATCTATTCACCGACTAGGCGAGAGTTTAAACTAATTAGTCCCCTTCAAGTTCCTTGTGCCCAAAATGAGAGTCATTTGTAACACGTAAGGGACTACAATTCAAATTTGGGTAGGACATTGCTGAAAACGTGATTGAAATATTTAAAACGTTAATGATTCAAACAGTTGAGGTACAGAAGAAACTGTACGAATAAAATGGGCTACACGAATGGTAGAAGCATATTTTAAAATTAATAACAGACTTACTTTTCAACATTCATACAAATTGACTGGGAAACTTGCATACATCAAGAATTCAGAATTTGTTCCCCAAAACACTAAAAAAAGGCTGTACTTATAACTACAGGCATCGATATTACTGTCGGTCAAGACAAATTCGCTTCACCATACATGGAAATACATGAAATTTTACAATTTCAACCATATAATGTGGTAAATATCATAATTATGTTTTAAGTACAATATGAAGGTTTAATGTCGACCTTGTCTGGTATTTATTTGCCAGGTTTTTATCAAAACAAATAAAAAATTGAATTTTAATAATGAAGCATACAAGTTTAGACGTTATAATTCGAATTTTTTCTCACTTTTCGTGAGAGGTATTTAGCCCCCTATTGTTACGATTGATTACTCCATAATTTCCAAAAAAATTGCTGAAAAATGAATTGTTGGCAAACAAAGCCATTTGGTCAAGTCGGCAGAAATCTATTATAATGAAATAAATTGTTAAGAATGTGAGCGTGTACTATAGATTTTTGGATAGTTGATAGTATCGTCTAACAATAAGTATTACTTTATACAGGTAGATAGAATGTTGTTGGATTTGTTGCATTCTCCGACCGTCTGTCGCCACACGTTCCTCCTTCTCTTACTTAATACAATATAAGTGTTTTTCATCTCAGTTCTCTTCACACAGGTGTAGATTTGTTGTTATATTTTTACCTTTTATCGTATATTAATAATATATATATAGGTACACCCTATTAAATTATTTTATATTTTATGCTTTCAAGATTTGGTGGATAGTAATTTTCAATAAGTTTTATTATAATGGAGGCGGTCCCATTGGTTTATTTCTTCTTCTATTCTTTGATAAAACGGAATCGTTTAAAATGATTAGACTATAAGATCAGGGGCGGTATTCCAATATATAAGTCAACGTTTAAAAGAGCTGATTTTGCAATTAGTGACGTTAAGCTATTTTAACTTGCTGATTTATTTACAAGATGCAAAGGAGATTCACTAATGGCATCGCATTTACTAGATGATGAATTTTAAATTATTTCTGTAATACGTTCTAAGCCTTTGATTTATTGTTTCGTTCACTATTTATTCAACATGATCAAACTTTGAAAGTTTCATTTAAATATTCATTCAAAGTATAAACATTGTAAATGTGAAATGTAGAAGATCTTACATATTTACCACAGAGATGAATCGTTCATTATGTAGCGAGCAAAACGAATAATTGAAGAAAAGCCCCTGTACAAGAATAATTGAACGTTTCTGTGTAAATTTTATTGTTAGTAATTTATAGTTAGTAGCTTCATTAATTTGTTTTTTATTGAGAAAAAATTTCTAATAACTTTATGTTGCTTCTTTTAAATAAAAAACTTCATTACAAACAGTCTGTTTTTATTGACTATTAATCTGTTGGTAGATTTTGCATCCTTTTTTGTTCTGGTTTAATCTGAAATCAAGGCTATAAAAATATCGTCGTTGCTCCTGTTCTGTCGTTGCCAGACAAGGTAAGGTTTTTTACTTTTCCAAAGAAACTGACATTGAAAATAACCTTGCTGGCTACAGGTGGTCCTTCTCCAAATTCAAACAATTAATTCTGTCAGGGATGTGTTATTAAAGTACAGATTTAATTTTTTCTTTAAAACTATCAAAATTTTGTAAATACAACAATTCAAAGAATCTCCAAACAGATTCTTTATATTCAAGCGAACAATTTCAACCGAATATTCTCACGTGCAACAATTCGAATAGAAAAAAATAAAATAAAATCAAGTGTAACACAAAAATTTTTCATGTAATTTAATCTTGTAAAATATTGTTTTTCCATATTTGGGAATCTAGCAGGATACGATTGGCATAAAAGGATGATCCGTGGGTGGTATAAAGAAAAGGCATGGGAACGTCCAGGTCCAGTGGCTAGTTGCACCTGAGTATGCAAGAAGCCGACAGAATGGCGCCACAAACTCTACACCACCGACTATATCATCACATTCACATGGAAAGAAAAAAATAAAATAAAATAAAATTGTTTTCTAATGGAAAAAAAGCTGCTAGCATCCAAAAAACGATTGGAACCAATCTCTCTGGCACTCGATGACCGCCTCATTTATAACACCGTGAATGGTAGAGTCATCAATATCTTAAATTGGAAATGTTTACGGTCAGAACAATGAATAAAAACCAAATGCATATGGTAGAGGAATCATAAGAAACAAAATGATTATTGATAGAGTGCGAACACAACTAATTACACAGATTAAGGGTGGTGCTAATTAACAGTTGGTATAATCTAGTTTTGCCCTTTATTAGTAGTTAACCAAGTTATAAAAAAACTGTTTATTTTATTAGAGGTTTTTTCTTATAAACCGTGTCAGGTCTATTTACGGAGTCTATAATCCGTACATTTATGGTCACCACAAATCACTTGTAAATAGGAATTAAGACGCGACTGTTTACTCAGTTAACATCCAACACATCATATTTCTACCCCATTGGTTATGAAAACTAGACAAGCTAATGTTACACATGGACGCACATCCGGATGTCTTCATTTAACATTGAAAAGATGTGTGCGCGTTTTTTCTATCTGGTGTACCATTCTATTTGTTTTACAAATTTCAATTAGTTTTCAAAAAAAAAATATACATTTGAAATGTTCATTGATTAACTTCCTGTCATGTGGTCACCGATTTCCTGGAAAGCTCCATCATTTTTCATTCTTAAGCTCTTTTGAGACAGTTAAGGCTTTTATAATATTTTATAAGATTTAAGTTTTGGGCCTGGTCCATAGTCGCGGAATGTTGAAATCTCAGGTGTCCATTGTAAAAGTGCAGGTGTGCACCTTTCTCGTAGTCTATATGATGTCGGCGACTTGTTGGATGATTGCACGTGTTTAAAGTTTCTTCAAGAAATAATAATAATAAAAAAAAAAACAGGATTCTCTACTATAGAGATTGTTTCCTTCGTTACTTGCTTTTCATAATAAAAATCGCGAAATAAACTTACAAAAACTATAAAGAAAATGATAAACACTACTGTAAATATTAAACAGGTGTGTTTACTCTTTTTAATAAAATTAAAAAGTAAACAAAAAACTACATGCACATATACAGCGTTTTGTAATTAATTCTAGTTTATAAAGTGAAATGAGATAAAATCTGAGCAACTTCATTTTGACATCCCATTCACGATTCAGGTGTGTTCTATGTTTTTGATGAGGTCGCAACAACTGTGAACATGTTTTCAAGAAACCCACTCCAATAGCAAACAAAATTAGAATCTTTACAAAAACAACTTTTATTGGAATCGAAAATTGTTAGCAAAAAGAAACAAAGAACCAACTACCGGTTACATGGATTTGTTTGAAGATTTGGCGTTCTTCGTGTTGATGTAAAATACTGAAGAGTATTGTTGTTTTTTTTTCCTTTTGGATTTATTAAAAACTAATTGCTATGCCAAGTAAACGACACAGACAGGTATCACCGGCGCCTAACAGTCGCAAAGAAACAATACAAGTCTTAAACGTGACATATAGACACGGATATTTTCCTATCTACCTGTTTTTACGATGACTGTATTGTGACTTTATGTGTTATATATTGTTATTTGTCATTCAATGCAATAAATATTGCTTTATTCATGGTTATATTGGTGATTTTAATGGATTTTGAAATTTGATTTCTAAGAAGGATCGTTTGATAAAACCAATGACTATTTGACGTATTTTAACAGAATAATTCTCCCATCCTTAAGACTTAAACAAAACTTGCAGATAGTTAACAATGATTCTAGAATTGAGATTTTTGTTGAATTAAAATTTAAATAATTTTGTATTTTTCAAATTAATGTAATTTCCGCCCTATATAGCGACATCTATTAGACAATAGCTCAATATTTACCGACTGCCTCTTAGTTACATTTAAGTTGGTACACATGTTTGTCAGTTTGACAGACTTATCGATTTGACAGAAACGTCAAATGAATGTTTATTAAACAATTAAGAAACTTAGGTTAAGATATTTTAATTTATTTAATTAAATATTAAATAAAACGTGAAATAATTATAAAATTAAAAGATGTATCGCACAGATAAACAGTTTATGACAAATCCAGCAACAGCTTCATCTCGCATCTATATTGGTTTTATACCGAAAACGGTGGTAGCAGCTGATCTTGAAGAAAAATTCAAAGCACACGGTAAAATTCTCGGTTTAATTCTACAACAAGGTTTTGCTTTCGTTCAATATGAGAATGATGCTCAAGCTCAAGCAGCTATACAAAAGGAGAATTACACAATTATGCATGGTCGTAAAATTACCGTCAAACAGGCATTAGGTAAGAATCATGGGAAAGGCAATGATAATAATCAAACACAAAATAAAAAACCATCAAATGAACCGCCACCTATTCAACAACAACAACAACCGGTGAAACAGCAAGAGATACGGCAAGAAACTTCAGTTCCAGTTGAACAAGAACAGCAACCACCACCGCAACAACAACAACAGCAGCCGCAGCAGCAACAGCCGCCTCCACCACTATTAAGTAGTGATGATTTAATAAAGAAACCTGAAGGCAATCAAGAGAAAAGAGGTAGAAAAAGACGGATTAGAAGTAGAGATCGATTTCAGAGCCAACAACAACAACAACAACAACCACCGCCACCGGATGTTTATAGAGATGATCCGTATTATGGTGGAGGACCTGTAGCTCCACCACCACCGGTTCCTTACAACGGACCTATAATTGATCAACCGGAACGGAATGATTGTGAAATAATTGTTGTATCGAAAATGTTAACGTAAGTTTGTAGCAATTTTTGATACAATAATTTTTAAAATAATTTTCTATTTATAGAAAGTACGCGGAATATATTGAACAGAGATTGAAAGCTTTGGGATTGATTGTTGATTTATTATTCCCAAACGAAGATGTACCAATCGGGAGAGTTCTAGCAAATATCTCAAGTAGAGGATGTTTGTATGCGATATTAGTAATGCCGCAAAATGAAGAACACAGAAGTCTAACTTTGAATGTTTTACATGGAATACCACAAGGTAAACATTTCAAATTTTATTGAATTAAAAATAATTTTAATCGATTGTAGAACATCGCAACATGCCAATTGAAGATGCTCTAGTTTTGATAACGCGAAATTTCGATGCTTATATGCGTGGTGATAAAACAGCTAGTGAAACATTAGGATCTGGTGGTGTTATGAATATATCCGATCGTCATCCAACATCCGTACAAATTCTATTGAATTTATTGGCGGAAAATCGTCAAATATCCTCATCACAATATGATCGGCTATTGAAATATTTACAAGAACGTCGTGAATTACAACATCAACATGAGATTGCTGAAGGTGTTGAACAGGATTCACAAGAATCGAATAATAAACAAACCGAATTACAGAATCGTATTATGAATATTTTGAATAAAACGTCAAATGAAGGTGCTTCATCATTGATGAATGAGACGAATACACAAACATCGGATGTGGCACCACCATTATTGAAAGATCCATCCGTTCAGAAAGCGTTAGATAGTCTGTTGGGTGGTGAAATGTTTAAAAATATCACTGGAGGTAATCATTAAATTCTATCGATTTTGGAAAGAAATCAACAAATTATTTACCATATTGTTTTTATTATTGTACAACTAAGAAAACTTAAAAGTTCATGTTTCATTTACAAATATAAAACTTATTAAAATACTTGAAATTACATTAACAGCCAGTCTATTTGAAATTAATTCAATTCAAATTGTCTGTACAAGATGACAACGAAAATTCTCACTAAATTTAGTGCTAAACAATAACGTTGCATTAAATAATTAAAAGATAGAGGAACGGCTTGTTGACACTTGATGCTTTTATGGCCAAAAAATTACGTTTTAGACACAATATATTTAATTCCATAATTATCATCTTTCAAGAGATTAAGAGAAGTCCTTGTGTAATGTAAAAATAATTTAATACCACATTGATTTCTTAAATTAAATAAATATACAATTAAAATAAAAAAACAAGAGGATAATATTAAAAATAAAAATCACACAAATTTTCCAAATCTATATATAATATATCTGTTTAAATAGAGATAAATGTTTATTTTGAATCCAAATTTTAAAAACTATCTTCACTATCATCTGGTAGATTACTGAAATTTAATGCTTGTTGGGCGCCTGATGTACTCTCTGTTGGAAAATCATCCGGTACTGGTGATACTGGTGATTCGGCGGCTGTTGTTGCAGCTGTCCGTCCACCAATTGATGGATCAAATGCCTCCTTAATTTGACTACTAGCACCTTTTGGATCTAGATCAGTTGCCCAACTGAAATGCATCAATGCCAAATCTGTATTACCTAATTTCTTATGAATTTTCCCAATTAAATAATAAACTTTTGATTCTTTCGGTACAATCTCTTTTAATTCTTCTAATTCTTTTAATGCATCAGTATGACGTCCTAATGCAAAATAAATAAAACCACGATGGAATTTACATAATGCATCTTTTGGATTTTTCGCAATGGCTATATTGAATGTATTCAATGCTTTTTCGGTTTGTTTTAATGCATGTTGGACAACACCAATATGACACAAAATCACTGAACTTTCCGGATTAATACTTAATGCACGTGTATAATTCATTTCAGCTAAATGATAACGTTCTTGTTTTGAATAGATCGTACCAATACCAAACCATGCATTATAATGTCGGGCATCTAAACGTATCGCATTACGGAAACAACTCATCGCTTTATCTAATTCTTCAGTTGTTATATATTCATGACCTAATAATGTGTAAGCATATGGGAAATTTGGATCAACTTGTACAGCTCTTTGGAAAAATTTAATAGCAGTATCGTGTTCTTTATGTAATGAGAAACAATTACCATTTACACACCATGTTATCGGTGAATTACGATTTAAATTAATCAAATCTTGTGCTAAAGCTGACAATAAAACTTCTTTCTGTAGATGCCATAAAGCTGTTGAATAAATATCCATAAATTCTAAACGATACGGTTCCATACTATGGACTTTATTAAAATATTTCACACTAGTTTCATAATCGGTTAATTCAAAATACGCTAAACCTAATAAACTATAAATCCAAGATGTATGAAATTGATTTTGTGGTAATGAATTTAATGTTTCTATTGTTGATTTACAATTAAAATTCGATAAATCTAAATATGCTTGTCCTAAATTCTTTAATAAAAACATTAAACCATCAGCACTTTGTTTTTGCATTGAAATGGCTCGTTGTAAACAATTTTCAACCGTATTATTATTATTATTATTATTATTTATTGCACTTTTTTCGATTTTAACAACATCATCAGATGTTATAGTTTCAGTTTTTTCTTTTTCTAAACGATTCCTCGTATTCAATTCAGCATATGTTGAATTTTTATTCAAATTTTTCGTTATACGTTGTTTTGTTTTTCTAGATGGTGATTTTGGTGTTGTAAATTTATTACGATTTGGTGATTTATTATTTTCTTTTACCGAACAATTATTACTAAATAATCTAGAACTACGTCTAACATTTTGACCAGTTACTAATGGTAATGTTGGTGTTTTTGTTACATTTGTTGATTGACTAAATACCGGTTTACAATTTTGCATTATTGGTTCTTTACGATTTATAAATTGATCAACTTGTGCTCTCATACGTTTAGCTAATGATTGATGATTATTTGATTCGATTAATTTTGGCGATGTAGCAAGACTAGGTGCACCAGTATAGGAGTCTGGTGATGTTTCATATAACTGACCAAAAGTTGGACTAGGAGTTTGCTATAAACAAATCATTAAATATCGGGAAAAAAATCGATTTATGATCAATACTCACAATATTATCAGTCTGTGTTCGGAATTTCCAAGGTATAATCCTGGATGAAATCGGCGCCAATCCTGACATCCACGTTTGATTTGGTATTGGTAGATTATCAGGTGTGCACAATTTCGAATTGTTCACATTCAAATTATTTGGATTGAAATTTGCTAGAATTTGTTGTGGTGTTGTTATATATGTATCTTGTTTATCATCATTTGGTGTTGTATTTGTGATAATTAAACTTTCAATATTTGATAGATTTGTTGTATGGCACATTGATAAATTTTCAATATCAGATATTTGAAATATATTTTGTGGATTTGGTTTTGCACCAATTTTACATAAATTTTCAAAACTTGACCATTGAAATGGATTCAATTTTAATGCACGTTTCCATGCATCAATTGCTCGTGATTTACGTTCAGTTTTTGCCGCTATATTACCCAATAATGTTAATGCAAATGATGCTTGATCACCATATTCATTAATTAAATCATCAAATGTTGCTTGACTATTATTTTTTTGTAACAACGCAGATTCTGCTTCTGCATATCTAAAATCAATACAATTTTTTGAGATATAATCACTTATTTTGATAAAAAACAACATACTTTTTTAAATCGTATGCACAGATTCCCAAAAGATACCGACACTGTATGGAACAATCAGGTTTGTCTTTCAATATATGATAAGTATGATCTTTTTGACCATTTCTATAATAGGCTGTGGCTAATAAAAACAAGCTCTCGTCAGTTTTCACTGAAAATAACAAAAATTAAAACAGGAATTTTTACGATTTTTCAAAACACAAACCTTCAGCATACAGACGTTCTGATAAGAATACAGCATCTGTATAATCGTAATGATTTAAACAATGCCAAATTGCAGCCTTAAACAAACAAAATAATTCAAATTTTATATAACAACATAACAAACAAAAAAAGTTAGGTTATCTTCATAATACCTGAACAGGTTCTTGGACAATCATTGTTTTTCCAAATCAATAAATTCCAGTTTAATTCACCAATTTTGAATGTTTTTACAAAAATGTGTACATTGATTTCAAATAAATACAATTGCTTATCGTTATTTTTGATTAGGTTTTTTTATTTGTTTGACAGATGATTAGCGATGCAGAATCAACGGCCATTTTATCAGAATTTAACAGTGGTGCCAATTTGAAAAAACCAAATTTCGACCAGTTTTTTATATTTTTGTAAAATAATATTATAAAATTGATGAATTTTCAACGTTATATTATCAATAAATCAAATTCTATAATAAAACGATTTGATTTCGATTTTAATTGTTTGAAAAAATTTTGAAAATTTCGACCACATCCAACTTCATGTCAGTATTGACAGAAGTGTCACCAATTGTCTTATCCATGTGGATTCGTATTTGTCGAGCGCAATTTTTATTGCAAATTTTTTGAATTAAAACGTAAATTCTAGCAAATTCCCACAATAATTCGATTAATATAACAATAAGAAATGCCGCCGAAAAGTAAACCAGCCGCTCCTAGTAAAAAAACTGAACAGAAGAAAAAAGAAAAGGTTATTGAGGTAGGTTGTGTGTGTGTGTTCTCTTTTTGAAACAGTTGATTAAACGATTTAATTGATTTAAGGATAAAACATTTGGATTGAAGAACAAGAAAGGTGCAAAACAACAAAAATTCATCCAACAAGTTGAGAAACAAGTCAAAACTGGAGGTCATCATCCGGTTAAAGAAGATCCAAAGAAAGTGGAAAAGGAGAAGAAATTGAAGGAACAGAAAGAATTGGCGGCATTATTCAAAACTGTACAAACGCAAAAAGTTGAAAAAGGTTTCGCCACTATTATTTCTGTCGTACATATTTTATTTTACGGTTTTTTTAATTTGTAGGAACTGATCCGAAATCTGTTGTTTGTTCATTCTTCAAACAAGGCCAATGTGGTAAAGGTGATAAATGCAAATTCTCACACGATCTTAGTATTGAAAGGAAAGCAGAGAAACGTTCAATGTACGTTGATATGCGAGATGGTGAAGAGAATGAAACAATGGAGAATTGGGATGAGGAGAAATTGAAAGAAGTTATTGAAAAGAAACATGGAAAAACTGGAAAAATGCCAACAACCGATATTATATGTAAACATTTTTTAGATGCTGTAGAAAAATCAAAATACGGTTGGTTTTGGCAATGTCCAACCGGTGAAAATTGTATATACCGGCATGCATTACCGCCTGGTTTCACATTGAAGAAAGATAAGAAAAAAGATGATAAAAAAAATGAAATCTCATTAGAAGATCTTATCGAGAAAGAACGTGCAGCTTTAGGTTCGAATCAAACCAAAGTAACATTAGAAACCTTTTTAGCGTGGAAAAAACGAAAAATACAAGTAAACCTATTATTAAATATCTAATTATTTACAAAAAAAACAACAATAAATTTTAATTGCAGGAGAAGAAAGATGCAGCTAAACGCGACGAAGATAAAAAACGTAGCGACTTTAAAGCTGGCAGACAAGTTGGTCTATCTGGTAGAGAAATGTTTAGTTTTAATCCAGAAATGGCTGTACAAAATGACATGGAAGATGGTGATGAAGCAATTGATTCCTATAATTATTCAGATGATGAAGATGATAGTGTGAATTATAAAGAAATTACTTTTGATGCTCTAACAGCTGAAGAAGCTGATGGTACGGGTACTGTAGCATTAGAAAATCGACTTATACCAGATCCAAATGCAATAAAAGATGATGTCAATGGGAAAGATAGCGAAGAAGGTGCTGCGGCCGCTGCTGTTCCAATCAACGAAAATCTATTTTTAGAAGAAGATTTGGATGCGTTAGATGAGGAATTGAACGACTTGGATTTGGATGGATAAGAATTGGGTGCCAATTATCCGGCCCCTATCGGATTAAATAATTTTATTGTCATAAATGAATGCGTATTGTGGATATTACAATTTAATTAATAAAAATAATAGATTTATTTATTTATTAAATCAGCAACATAAACATCTGGGACACAGTCTTTCCATAATATTTCGAATTCTCGACTATACGATTCGATAATTTTCATATCATTTGTGAAGACGACAAATTCAAAATTTTGCGTTAGTCCTTGTACTGTTAGATTTAACGAACCCATCATCAATTTAGCTAAATTACTATCACATTCATCAACAAGTATAAACTTGTGGTGCATTAATGTATTCTGATAATGAGGCACTTTAACTTCAAAATCTACAACCGACCTAAACATTAAAATCATATAAAATCAAATAAATGATTGGATATTACCGTTTTGATATTTCAGTGAATAGAAATTAGATTTTTTCATTTTAAACATTGTAGGATCTGTGATTATCCGTACAACAACACCATTTTTACGTGCTTTCATCAATTCAGTCTTGATTTGTTCTAATGTTGTGAAATACACACAAACCGATATGGTTTTACGTGCTGATGATAAGAACGTTAAGATTTTCTCTAAATAATTCATTGAACAATGCTCATTACATGGTGATTTATCAATAATATGCGGACGACAACTGAAATTATCCATCGTAATAAACATACAATGATAATAATTGTTTGGTACAATTTGTTGATTGAATTGTTTCAATTTTAATTTATAACGACGTTTTAAATAATAAATCGATACAACTGGAATAACAATTCCAACACCAAATAGAATTTGTGTTATCATTTTGAAAAATTTTCATTTTCGAATTTTTGAGGTTATAATTTTGAATAACTGTCAATAAGCATGTTAGCCAACTTATTTTTTAATTACAACAATCACCACCAGATGACTACAGTATTTCCGGTTTATTTTCAAAATAATTTTGGGAAATTGCGGAAATTTTAAAGTTATTTGGAAATTCTGTCAACCATATCGATTGATTTGAATATTCAATAATAGGTAAGGTATCATCAGATGAATCATTATAATTTGTCGCATTTTTGTAAGCTGACTAATTCTTATGTAAATAACATAGAATTTAACTATAATTTGTTTTTTGATTAAAGAAAAATGGTACATCTGCAGATTAGCTGGGGGCAATTGGTTTTTTATATCAATAGACGTCACAGAATCAAACATCCGGTTCTTTTTCTCCAGCTTGTTTTCCGTTTTAAATGCTATTTTATTAATATGAAAATTGGGTATTTTCAAGAATTTAAATAATTATCTAAATAATTTTAAAGAAAATCTGTTAAAATTCGTAATTGTTGGAAAATACATAAAGTGGATGCTGTATTTCCTCTGCTGGACCATATTACAGTAATCGATTTAAACTAATTGATATACTGTGCGTATACAATTTAATCAAAATTCATCTGAACGATTGTACCAATTCTACGATTCGCAGTCGGAGTGAGCGAATGATTCACGAAACTGTTCCACTGTTTTAGTTGGTTTGTAGCTGTGCTTGAGTGAGGAGGGTGATGATGTTCCTCTTCCAAATTTAATTTGATTTCATTTGATTTTCTTCGGTTTGTTCAATTTTTTGTTTTGTTTGGGGGGCGATTTTTTTGATTTTGAGTGTTGTTTTTATTCTCCAAATTTTTGCCCCAATTCGGCTAATTCTTGTGGTGATATGTTGTTTAAAAATTAGACTTTTTTTTTTGAAAAATGCCGCAACCCACGGACATGCCACCTTCGCAGGTAAGAGACACCCCTATTTAAAAAAAAACAGTTAAATCCAACAATTGAGCGTGTAATGAATGAATTAAGTCGTTGTGTATTTGTGCCCCACTTGCGCTCTTCTCTCATTTTTAATATCATCATTTTTCGAGAGATAAGATAAAATGCAATTTTAATAGTAATTTTTGAGGCGTTTTTCTATCGAATTGTAACGTCAATTGGACGAATTATCGATGTACCTAATTGGAAAAAGAATATTGCAACAGGTGCAATATGAGCTTTTTGTTAAGTAAATAACCGAGCTTTAATCACATTATTATATTTGTTAAATCCCAATGTTATCTTGCTATACTTAAAATATGGGAGGGTGGTTGGTTGCGATCGATTTTCTGTCGTCGCGTGCTCCAACAATAGCAACCCCAACGATTTTTGCGTTCATTACAATCAATTCTAATATGGATATGGAAATACAATAAACTGACGTCATTTGTGTTTGTTTTTCTTTTTATTTATTATTGAATATAGATGAAGTGAAAAATATAATTTTCCAAATCATTGGGTTTGT
Source organism: Lydus trimaculatus (assembly GCA_037414755.1). NCBI lineage: Eukaryota > Metazoa > Arthropoda > Insecta > Coleoptera > Meloidae > Lydus > Lydus trimaculatus. The sequence continues at coordinate 21,570 of JAZBGY010000107.1, read as the reverse complement.
GTTATTTAAACAATGATTAATTTATTATACACAATATATAATTAAATAAGAGGAAGAAAGATAAAAAAAAGCAGAACGAGACGAGGAGAGTTGATCCGTTAAATGACCCCTTTTTCGAAAATTTCAATTTTTTGTTTTTGTTTTGTAAAAAAGATGCAATCAATAAATTATTCAAATGAGGTTTTAGAAAGAAAAATCAACAAAAAAACAACCAACATTATTGCTAAATCATGTGTTATTTATACTTAAGTAAATTCTGCTCTAAATTCAACTATTGTTGTTAGAACAAGTCGTATAGAAAAGTTGTTATTCTACTGTTGTCCTGTCATATGTAATTATCATCTTTCGGTATCTAATATTAAATTAAATTAAACAAAAAAAATTCAATGACTAAACTCCTATTAATAATTTATGATGTTAAAACATTCCTATTGAAGGATTATAAAAGGTGAAATAATAGTAAATCAGTGACGTTGTTATTTCTATATAAAATAATAAATATATGGAAGAAAATTGTCATTTTATGTTTCTAGTTTTATACAGAAATATTTGCTGTTTTTAGAACGGAGGTGTCAAGTCTTTGAACTCTTTATGATGGGTTTGTTGCAATAAATTCAAATTTGAACCAGTTTCTTTTTTATTTTTAATTCATTTATTATTTAACGGTGGCATGTTTACCAGAAGGTTAAATTATAGTAGTATAAGCTTGCTGGAAATGTTAAATTATACAATTTTCTTTACTTGGAAGAAATTGTGTTTAAAATAATATTTAAAAAAATATATCTACAGTTGCATGTCGTTTTACAATAATTATAGCAATCCAAAAAGATGTATTAACTCTTTAATGTTGTTTTTATTATTCTCATAAGTGCTATTAATAAGATTTTGCACGATCTTAGGCTAAATGAAAGGTTTATGGTTGGAGATCCAAAACAACAATGTTTGAAGTTTAAGAGTTTCGAAGCTAATTTTCAATTAAGTAGAGATTTTTTTTAGTCATTTAAAGATGTTTATCAGCTATAAGTAATGTGTCAAAAATGAGGCAGTTGTCTGGTTAATAAAGAAGTGCTCTTATAACTCTATATAAAGAAGATTATGATAGTTTGATGCTGGATAAATCACGGTTAAGTTGATCACGTAAAATAGCGAAAGTAGCAGATAAGACTATAATATTGATCTTCAAACGTGATCGACAATTTAGAACACCTGAATCTCAATCTCAATTCAAAAGAAACCAAGAAAATACCACGTCCATATCTATTATTAAACGTCTATTGAAGTAGTCAGTAGTCTCAAGTGGTTAGCAGAGTGGGTATATATGAAGGAAGACCGATGAGCTAAGGGCCAAAATTTATCAATATACGACAATGTATCATCCGGATCTAGAGTACTTGACGCTTATGGCAAGGAATATCTTAGCGCGTCCATACCCGGGGCTGTTTGTATAGGTATAGTAGAAGGCCCAGATTTTTAGCAGCCCTAAGTAACTGCGTCTGTTGATTCTGAGAGCCCTGGGCTAAGATTATTTGAGAGCCTACTCAGTTTTGATTAAATTGGGTCCCCAAATTTGAATAGAAATAAAAGATGAAATTTACAATATACGACAAAATCGCATGTTTGAAACAATGGAACAACATAGTCTTCGACTGACCACCTTATCCGTCACATTTGGACCCAATAGAATTTGTATGGGATCGCTGACAACTAATTGACCGAATACCAAGCCTTGTAAAGCTCTACAATTAAATCGGCCAGCTAGAGGTTAAACGACTCGGTTTTTCATTATTCTATGGTTGATAAAAAAAATGAGTGCCATAAATGAAACAATTCTGTTGCTACTTGAGAAAATAGTGTTTTTTTTTTATAAAATCTACTGACAGAAATATGAATTTAAAAATTTTCAACATAGTAGTGTATTAGAAACAAATAGGCTGACGAATTTTGTGTTTTATCTCCATCATGGCCTAATGGCATGCATTTAATCCACTTTATTTTCATGGTCTATTAGTTTGACATGATAATATCATGGTCTGTTTTATACCAGTTTCTCAAACCCACTATACAAATGGATCTGTAAAATCTGCATGTAACCTTTTAAAGCAGACATATCAAATCTGGGCTATTATAGAGATTGTAGTATTGAGAACCACAATTGTCATCGGTTTTTTTTTATTATCATTATTACTATAATTAAATATATTTTAGAAGATTTAAAACGATAATTTGTGCATACGAAATATGTTACAGAAGATTGGTGAAAGCTGTCGTAAATTAATTGGTCACCACCAATTCGATAAAATTGTAAAAAAATAATAGTGTTTTTTGAATTGTTCACAATACCTACATTTCAATTTCAACTTTATAAATAACTTGAAGAATTCACAGAATTCCTGGTTTTTGTAAACTATGAGAACCGCCCCCCATATATGGCACTTGACTGACATTATACAAAACCATTAGGGGCAACAACAGGATATATATAAAGATGACCACTTTGACGGCATTATATTTGCCGACTTTTTCAACTTAACATATACTCTACAGAAAGAGAGCTCATCAAATTAACAATAAAACAACATCAACTACAATAATATGAAACAAAATAGGGGATGTGACAGAGGAACATATGATGTTAATTTCAAACAAATGTTATCTAAATCTCGAAATTTGGGCGGTATTTTAGAAACGAAAACCAGTAGCTAAATTGTGACTTGAATCTTGATAATATCAATATTTATTCGAATTGTTTTCTTTTTTCTTGTATTAACAATAATTAACTAGAGTTGTTTATTCGATAAAAAAAAGTAGTTAATATACTAACTACAAAGTATTACATTCCATTTAACAAATGTATTCAATACCATAAGGGTTATGTTTTATTTTTCAACTATTAGAACTTGCCGCAATTAGAACGATAAAATTTAGTGTTTGTTTGTTATAAAAAAAAAACGAGGTGAATTACCATAAATATATGAGATGATGGTACATAATAAAATCAACAATTATTCTAAATATGTGTTGTATTTTATGCAATTTTCGATATAAATCTAAATCCGTTGAAATGCATACGAATTCTTATAAAAACTATTCAGCAAATCTACCATCTGAAGACATAAAAAGACACTTGAGATTCTGAGTACAATTTGCAGTTGGAACGTGCAATATCCGTCTCAAGATAAATTGGACGAAATTCCAGAGTGTTGATGTTTGGATGATAATAATAAAAAAATTTCCACAAGTTATAATTTGTTATGATCATTATAAATGGATTATTTTTATTAAGAAGCTACAATTAAATATTTAAATAGCTTTTAGAAACCGAATACCAGATCGAATTAATTCCAGCGTAATAAACAAGGTACATCGATATTTCTCATAGTTATAAAAACAAATTACAGTGAAGCACATCTGACTTTGCCGACTCGACTTACCACTTCAACTATCTTCTTCTAGAATAAGTTAATTGATTAAACCAATCCAGTAGTGAGTGTTAAATTCGGGTCATATTACACAATAAGTCTGGGTTTTTATCTAGATCTATACTGTAAGATTTTCAAGAGTAGGTCCATAGGGAAAAAACTAGCATTAACCAGTCTTACGACTTTGAAATAAGTTGAAGTGAAATGGAGAGAAAACACGTGGTCAGAGGGTGTTGCTCTCGATCTCACTTCCACTTATTTGAAAGCCATAGGACTAGCTAATGTTTGTGTTTCCCTATGGGCTTACTCTTGAAAATCTCACTGTATACGTTGTCTCGTATAAACTTCGATGGGTTTTAACAGTGGCATATCGCCATTGGGACTTAGGTACATGACTCTTTATGGCCTAATTTTAAGTTCTAACTAAGCTAGAGAAGTTGTCATCTGAAGTTTAAATACGGAAAGCCGTATGTGTGTGGAACCACAAGAAGGTAGCTACCGCCAACTCAAAAGTGTGGCTTGCATAAATGTTGCACTACTGAAGACTATGTTTATGCAAACTCGGTTAGCATGGTTGCGTTACTGGCAAGAGTGTCAAATGCGTTAATTGTACACCAAACTGTCTGATGTGCTAAGTTAATTCTAAACAATTTATTTGAGAGTTTATCGACCTGCCGCAGATACCTGTATATAGAGTCAAAGGAATAATTATAGATTAAGTTTGATGAGAAATTACAGCTGTGTATCTCAATTCTACGTATGATCTTCCAGTTGTTGAAAACCTTAGAAATATAGTTGAGTTTTTCATGCGTATCACAGCATTTTGTCGTTGAAATATAGGCGTCATCTAGCGTAATTCATCAGTCACCTGGATATTCTCATAAATGATTCATTATGTGTACATATACCTATATGTAGATGTACCTGTCTTCTCAATAGTCATTTTTTGTTACATTTCGATCTTATTCGTTTATTTGTAACAAAAACAAATCGTCACGGAAGACGATTTTTGTGGTGATGAAGTTTCCGCGAAAGTAAATCGCTGCGATGTAGACGACGCATTTGATACTTTTTATAAAAACAATCGAAATAAGTTATATTTGTATAACTTTTATGCTACGTCCAGATCTGCGTCCCGCAACTATCGTATAAGCTTTTGCATTAGCGTTATCGTGCTAGAAAGGCAAATACTCGTCCATTACTAACGACACGAAAAGGAATAAGAAAAAAGGAAAAGAAGATGGCGGAGGAGCGCTTTTTACAGAAATAGTACAATGTGTGACAAGCCTTTGTTTTGCCATCAAAATTTAACAATTTGTGTAGGTTCTCATGATTTGTTGGAATCCCCTAAAATCAAGCCATCCAAATTCTTATAGATCGACTAATGTTTTGGTATTTTTTCAACTTCCGACTGGTTTTCGTTAAACATTGTCGACTATATTTGATTTAAAAATATTTCTCTCTTGAAACCATCACCCAAGTTTCATTTGTAAAATGTGTGTGTGTGTGTGTGTGTGTGTGTGTAATCAAATGTGTAAAGATCGTAAAGCCTTTCTTGGAACTATTTCAATGTAACTTGCTGTAAATGGTAGACTAACCTGCATCCATTATGTCGTTGTATTGTTTTTATTTTTCTTTCTAAAAGAACCTTAGAAAACAAAGAAAACATCCAACATATATACATATGTATGTATATCGCATTAATACTTTAGTGGTAATATTACAAAATCGGTTTTAATAAAATAACAATAAAATATAGAATTTATGTACCTGACTTCCATTAATAATGGTAATAAAAATACCAAAGTGCTGATTATTGACAAAGTGATAATCATACGTTTTGCTGATTAGAGTTCAAATTGTAATTAATATTTAGATAATATTCATAATTGAAATCTATTCAATACGAGTATATTTTTTTTTTATTGTAAATAATGTTAAAAAGAGCAACAATTTGTTTTAGTAAATCAAATCATTATCATCTTGTGGTAAGTTCATTCATTTAGCCCATTTATCAATTTTAATATTTGTTTTGCTGTAGTTCAAATAACAACACGACGAACATGTGAAGAAAACAAAACTTCATCCTGTAGTTTTTTTTTTTGTTAAATTTTTTTATTTTTTAAATATTCATATTTAATGTTTTCATAATCTGCTCCATCTCTACCCTCACCCATCAAATGATCAAAATCCATATGGGAAAATTGTTATATATCGACTTACAAAAATAGGGTTATTTTAAACGATTAATTTAACCAATTTCCGTTTAGAACACCCATATAGGGGTTGTTTTTCTATTTTACAACTCAATTGATACATTTCTTAATTTTTCATTATTACCACAATAGATGTTTATTTCTATTATCAACATTGACTTTCACATAGACTTTGTACTGATTTAATTGCAATTATAGTCGAGTATCGATTGGTTTTATATTTAGCAATAAAAGGTCACCGAATTATTGATTTTTAATAATTGACTCTATCAACATTGGTGTTTCATTGATTGATTAAATTAATAAATATATTTTAAATATTTAATTTGAGCCGCTACCCTTATATTTAATGAAATATTGATCGAGTATGACACGTGCTTGTGAACCCTTTGATAAATCTATCTTGTCAATTTATTTAATTTAATGAATCAACCCCTATTTTTTCATGCATGCATGTGTGTGTGTGTGTGTCTTATAAAATTTGAAGCCATTCAATTAGATGAGGTTGTCTTAGCTTTATAATTCTAAAAGTAGTAATTGGAATATTAATAGCTTTTTCTTATAAACATTTGACAGTGATACGTTTTTTGTGGTATTGTGGTTATTCTATTGGTCAATTTCTTATCAAATATTCCGAAAAATAATGAGTATTTTTGAAATTATAAAAATAATTGTCTATCTGTAATCAGAAGATTTGCGAAAATGGTTTTTCTTATTGCTTAATATTATAGTTTATCGCTTGGAATGAAACTTTTTGGTTAATAAATTTCAAAATAACGCCTATTAAATGATTAGTTAGTCAGGATAAACGCACAAATTGGCAAAAACAGCATACTTATTTATAATAAGTTAGATTTAACGAGCATTGGTGAGAACGGTGGATAATTTCATGACTATGCTGAAAGACTACTATAACGGCTTTTTATTCTTCTATCCGAAAATTTATAGTAGACCCATTTTGGTTTGACTGACTTGACGTTGGTAATAACACGGGAATACAACTGTAAGCAAAAATATCCTTTTTTTAACGAATTAAAATGTCGCTTTTGTTCTGGTTCGCGTGCGCAAAATTCATTACTTCAGAAAGAACAGGGCCCGGTTGAGCTTCCTTCGAGCTAGTCCTGAACCAACCGTATTTTCTTTGTAAATAAGGTTCAAGGAACACAAGGTAAGCTCAGTCGCAAACTACGTTAAGTCGTAGATCGGAAGTCAATCTAAATTGGAAAAGTATTTAGGTGTCCACCTTTCTGTTTATTTTTAAGAATAAGATAAGCCACTGCTTTTGAGTTTCCACTGTGTATTTTACGTTACTGTTATCACACCGTTGTTGTGACTTTTTCTTTTTAATTCCAATTGTTGTTCACACATCTAATTGTAAATTCACTGAAAGTCGAGCGTCTCTCTTTCACCAATACTAAACCTTGACTGTCGCTTAAGTGCGTCAAGAAAAACCGAATTACACTAACTGCAATCAGTTAACTTAAGTCAAATCTATGTATTTTTGATGGCTTAATTGGTTTATATTTCACATTTTGTGTTAAAAACCGGGTACGAGTACTATTCTCACGAAACAATTAACCCTTGATTTACATGTTACTCGCGAATTAAACGGTTTCGTTTGAACACAATTGATACGAAATACGATCAAGCTTTGATGCTACAATTATCGGTTTAACATCCTTAAAGTAAAGGAAGATGGAACAGAATAAAATTGGAATTGATTCTGTCATGTATCATGTAAATCGAGCTCTACAGAAGAAGTTCGTGTACCATCCAAACAATACCATTGTACCATTGTTGAATTTACATATGTTTTCATGTCAACGGATTTTTGTTTCAAGCTTTTTGCATCGTACTCAATTTGGTCAAGTCAAATTTGATTTACTATATTTGATTGTTTCCAATATAAAGTTCGTAAAGTCCACGCATTGTCATCAAATTTTTCCTTGAAACTAATCAAGTTTTTTTTTCGATTATATCAAAACAAACAATCTTCATTCATTATATCTTTAATGATTAATCTGATCTAAATATACTTGAATGAAGATTACTAGTTTGACCCTATTTTGATCTAAAACATCTGGTCTATACATTTTTTATAAAACACATATTGCATCTATTACAATAATGTAGACGATTTGTTAAGATTCAGTGCCGGATCCAAGATATTACAAAAGACAGTGGGAGGCAAAATACATTTTGGCGACCCTTCCTATAAAATATTAATAAACACTAAAAGAAAGGACGATGTAACAGTTGTTTACTTTCCCTCAGCAGATAACAGAATGTAAAACCTAAACTATTTAATTAAGGAAAATCGGCCCAAACAATCAAAACAATAAAGGAAGCATTAAGTACTGCAAATGACTGAATTAAGGGCGAAAATCTACTATAATAGAAGGTGAAATTTGGCGCTCCACCTAAACCAGGATCCGGTGCTAAGACCCCCTCGATCCGGTACCCTTAACACTTATAACAAAGATCGTGTCAAATTACATTTCAAAATAAAAATAATGATGACAATATATATAGAATGGGCTTTTCATAAGGAGTCTTATAACAAATTATTGATTTCAGCACTGTCTGGCCCGGGCCCTTTACGACAATATTCCCGATTCGCCTGATGAATTGGCTTTCCGAAAAGGGGACACTTTAATAGTGCTCGAGCAAAATACAGCCAATATTGAAGGGTGGTGGTTGTGTTCCCTTCGCGGACGACAGGTAAATATTTACTTTTACTTTAGAATGTTACGCTTTATCATCAATGATCTCATTTGTTTATGATAATTTGTAATTAACAAAATAGGAAAAGAATTTCCTGTGGTATTTTGTTTAATTTATGATTAAATTAAATATGAAATTTTTGTAAAATTATTACTCTTATTTGCAAATTAAGAAATTTAATTAAAATTAATTAGATTCGTTACAATTTATTGCTGTAGAAAGGAGACGTAATTTCGAATTACTTTGCAGATTTTCAGTTTTTTTTTTTTTATAAGGAAAATATTGCTTTCTATCAATATTATCTGTTTACGATTGATTGAGTCAATAAACTGATAAAATTGTTGTATTTTCGGGTGGAGTATCTGGAAATTCTTCAAATTTCTAATCAACACTACCGGAATTATTCAAAATACCGAATTTCATTCGATTTGTTTTATTGTTGTTGTTGTTAAATAGGGAATTTGTCCAGCGAATCGGCTCCGACTAATTCCAGGAGTTTATGAAGATACAGGACAAACTAGAGTTTGTTCACCGCAATTCACAGAAATATCCAATGATTTTACTTGCTTACAAAGACAAGGAAAACGAAGAAGTTGGCATGTACAACCCAATCAGGTAATTGTTTTTTTTTCTTCTTCTCATTTTTTAATTAATAAAGTGAAATTTTATTATGTGGGCTTTGAAATTGTTTCAATGTTATTATAATAAATAAGTGTGAAGTGGTGAAATTTTTTATTTTTAATCAATCTTGATTCTAACTGGTAATGCAAGTTTCTTGTAATTGCTAAATACGGATCTTTGGAGGCTTAGTCATTCGCTCCTACGAGACCATAAGTGCGATTTCACTTGATTTGTAACAGAGTAGGGAACTGAATTTTTTTCCACTTTAATTTTTACCACCTTTTGTCAATATTATTTGGAATATTCGAGAGAGAGCCTCAATTGTTTATTTTTTGGTTGTGGTCAAGGCTGTTGCAGGGTCAGCGTTAATTGTTGTAAATATAAACAATAAATAGAAAATTGGTGCCATCTTTACTATGAATATTAATGAATCATTTCATTATGGACGTTTAAATTTTCGTAATTTCTCTAATGAAACCAGTTCTCAGAAATTATATTATTAATAGGCATGTCTTCTAGAAAATGCTAATAATAATCCAAGAATAACAGACGATGATGGATAATCTAATCCAGTTTTGCAATATTTTTCCAATTTGTTTATATTTTATATGCATTTATTGCAACAGAAAATTGTGGCATTTTAAACGCAAATATAAATTTCCTGAAATATGTCGAAGACTAGTTTTTTTATTGCTTGATTTAATTTTCAATTATTTGAAAATAAAATTGTTTCCGAGACAACTGGATAACGCCCTTGCATCCAGACTGGCGTTGCTAAGGCAACGTTCCCTATGTCCTTGTCGTATCGATTGGCAAAACAGCTACACCACCTCATAGCAGCTTTATTACATCAAACCCAGCCAATTGATTATCACAAATAACAAAAAAAATTAATAAATCTCTTGAAAATTGTTACTTAACATTATTAACTTTCTTTCCATTAAGCGGGTAATTTCGGTGCCGTTATTGCATTACCATGTATGGGTAAACATTGTACAGAGGTCGAAAGCATGACTTTATCTTCTTCTTTTTTTTGTTTTATTTGTTACTTATGATACATGAAAAGAATCATTGGCAATTAAGCGATAGTTCTTTGAAGAATTCTTATTGGTAAATATGGTTTTATTGGGAATATTGTATTTTATGAGATGATATACCATATACCTCCAGAGAACTATTTTACAGCTCGATTTAATTCGATCAGATCCTCTCCATTTATCATTAGTTAGACGTCTCTGGTGTATTCTTATTGAAATAAATGCTATCTGTAATTCAAATGTCGATGTTTGTGTTGTTGTGTCTGTTTATAGATTATTATTTTTCTCAGTCGTCCGTCTGTCGTCTATAATTTGTTTGTGGAATTATAAAATCTAATTAATTATGTTCTCTTATCAATCTACTGATAGATCTTTTTTTTGATGTTTTATTTGAAAAAAATCTCGTAGGAAATTCCAGATTTAAATTTTCCATTGAGAATGACTAAAACCAACAACCGTTCAAGGTGTTATTCACAAACAAAAGAAGACTGATGATAGCCCCCTACTATTATGTCAATTTATCTCTCTTTATATTCTACAATATCTATTCTTATATGGTCAGTAGGTGGTATGAGAATCCTAACAAATTTTCCTTTTGATATTTTTGACTGTATTCGAACTTCCCTATGTTCATATATTATTTATTTTTTTTATCTTATTTTCATTGTTTACAGGTTGTGACCCCAAAGAAGTTCAACGACGTCTACCTCTATGACATGCCTCCCAGATGTTCCCCATTATTAGTATCAGGCTTAAGTCCACGTGATCAAGGTGGCAATGATTGTTATGATGTACCCCCACGTGCTGTTCCTGTTGAAAATTTCCGTAATTGTAGCCGTTGTTCACCTGCACCATCTTGTATATCACCAATTAGTCGTGATTCTGGTGAGGCATATGATATACCAAGACCATTGCTCAATCAACCAAATCAATTGACACCATCAAGTTCAGCTAGTTCATTAACAGCAGATTCATTGAGCTCATCAAATAGAAGCAGTTTGGCCAATATGCCCGATTATGATGTACCAAGACCGCATAATAATAATCGTGGTCCTCAATTGGTGTTGCATCAAACCTATCAAAATTATGATGTACCATCAGCACAACAGACAGTTAAAGAATTACCATTGGAATTGAATTCGGCATTGGATAATTTGGAGAGATTACAGACTGAAACTACTAGTTCGATAACGAAATTATTAGGTTTTGTGGGACCCCAATGGAGGACCAAAGAAAAATTAGAAAATAATGTGATGGAAATCAAATTGGCTGTTGAACGTTTAAGAACATCATTGAATGATTTAGTTGATTTTAGTGAAGGTGCTTTGGGTAATGCTACACGAGCTTCTGATAAAAATTTAGCTGGTAAATTAGCACATCTAGTTGTAGCATTGAAACGATCAAATTCATTAATACATGAAGCAGCAGACAAATTAAATGAACAAAAATGGTCATTAGAGTATTTATCATATGATGATGGTAAAGATGATGATGATGATGATGATGAGAAAAACCGTAAACCTGATGAACTTGAACAGTTGGTAGCATGTTCGCGAGCATTAACAGAAGATATCCGACAGATAGCATCATTCATTCAAGGTAATGGTACGTTACTGTTTAAGAAAAGCAATAATCAAACGAATAATAATGAATGGACGGAAGATTATGATTATGTTAGTTTTGATTCGAAAGAGTCTGTATCGAAGAAGCACGCTGAAATTCGTGAAGCTTTACCCAAAGAATTGAAAAAAGGCTATGATAATTTGGTCAAACATGCTAATGATGTTGTATTCGATAATGATAATAAAATAAATATATTAGATTCAGATGACCGACAAGTATTACAATTTTATGCTGCACAAGTTGTGGCACATCATAAAAATTTAACACAAGCTATTGATGCATTTTTACAAACTGTTGAACATAATCAGCCTCCTAAAGTGTTTCTCGCACATGGTAAATTTGTTGTATTGAGTGCACATAAATTAGTACATATTGGTGATACAGTACATAGAAATATTTCAGCGAAAGATATCAAAGATAGAGCATTGAATTGTGCTAATGCATTATCGGATGCATTGGCAACTAGTGTTAATAAGACAAAACAAGCAGCTTTACAATTTCCGTTAGTTACGGCTGTACAAGAAATGGTTGATTCGATTGTTGACATCTCATATTCGGCGAGAGACCTTAAAGTGTGCTTAGTACAAGCTGCAAGTCCAATGTAATTTTGTTTATTTCTAAATTTTCTTAATTTCTAATTTTCCAACAAAATTAACCGTAACATAATTGACAATATTCAACAATATAACAATCAAATTTAAACTATAATCCAGATTGACATCACTTCAGATACAGTAGGTAAGATTTCGAAAATGAAAATGCTAATTTTGTTGGAAAAATTACCGAATTTTAATAAGTTCTGATTATCTCATAATTTTCAACAGTCATTTTTATTATAATTTAATTCGATTTGTGTTGATGTGATAGAGTTGTTTCACAATTTTCCCAAAAACTTTGCCGCTACAGTACCTGCTTTTCATCGAACATAATTTCACTTTTCACATATTGAAAATTCTAGATAGTACCTGCATTTTAATTGGAAAATCTACATTAGTTTTCTAAAAATTTGAAAACGATTAGAAATGGCATTTAGAATGATGACTGATAGCAATAATTTCGGGATTGTAATCATTAATGAACGGAAAGTACCATATTCTAAAAGCACAAATCTAATGCACAAATTAGAATTAAGTATGCATAATAATGTAAAAAATATATTTCTTCGAAATTGATATAAACAAATTGTATTAACAATAAAAGGAGTTATTTTATCTTGGTGACGTAGAATGACTATTTATTATTGTTAATAATCTTATATTGAGAAGAACAAAACGATAAAAGAAAAGAAACTTTGAATATTCTAAAATTTGCAACTATTTAACGCACAATTTCGCACATTTAAAAATAAATTCCAACACTATTTTTATAGAACTTATCTTTGTAGATTTTTATGTGGAACATATTTTTTTAATAAAAGCATAAAAACGCGTCTAATTTAAGCGGCGATTCAGCCTCACTTACTAAATCTCGACTTAAGCGCGATTTTCGCCTACAACTACTCTAAATCAAGGTCGATGTTAAGTTGCGGTTTAGGAATGGAAGATGAGTCGCGCCTTAATGGACAATGCTTGGAGATTTTTTCGAATAATTACGCTTCATTCCTGTTTCTATTACAATTTATTGTTGAGAAAATTCAGGCACAATTAACAAATAGAACGAATAATTTGAAATTTACTGGCACAAAACAGAACGATAATACGAACGCACAATAGAGAATTAGTTCATTGTCAAATTAACACGCACAATTTTTTAATTATTATTTAATTAATTTATTTTTGTTTGTTATTATTATTTGTTTGGTAATCGACGATAAGCGCACAATAAGGCACAAAACAGGCAAGGGTGTTTATTGCATTTCTTTCATTTTAATTTTAAATTAGTTGTGCTTGTGTTAGGTTTAATTAATTAATAAATTGGTTTTTCGTAGAAAATTTGGATTCTGAACGATTTCAGGATAACAAATAGACGCACAAGTGCAGTGCCTTTTGTATTATTTAAAATAAATTTATTCGAAAATTATGGCACAAATTGTTGTAAATTAATTTTTATTATTTGCTTATCAAATCCAAATGATCTCAGATATTACAGATTTTCCAAAACAAACAAATAGAACAATGTGTTTTCAGTTTTCCCCAAAAAACCCACAAATTTTGATGTTATTTTTTTGTTTCCTCTCAAGTAGTGATTGTTAGTCTCCGTGTAGGATGGCAAATTTTGAAACAACTCTATCACCATTTTCGATAATTTATTTATTGTTATTTTCAAATTTTATCGATGGATTTGTATTAATGTTGTCTAAAGAAATCAAAAAAAAAGACTTCTAAGGCATCATTAATATAAATACAATTTATTTTGTGTTAATCCTTATAACAAACACTAATTTAATGTTTGATATTTTTGAAAATTGCCGTTATCAGAAATTAATTTTTTTAAACAATCACCGTAGAAGTCCTATTTTTTCTTCCAGTTCAACTGCTCGATTGATTGATGATTATTTTCAAACTGTTATTGGCTTGTAGTTGTTTAAAATTAATTTAAAATTTCTCCTCTACTGATTGTTTTTTTTTCGTTGAAATATTGCAATGTTTATTGACAAATTTATCAATTAAGTTTGTTAACAAATTACGCATTTTTTTTTATTTCACATTACGCTCAATTTATTTACTATTATCGTATTTTTAAAATTATTTTAAAGCTGCTACTTAAAATTGTTCCTTTATTGTTGTATAACAAAAATATTGTAATAGTAAACAACCATCTTAATGTATTTAGAAATGATAGTAGATCCAATGTTAACACCTTTCTACTTATCGATGTTTAGAATAGAATTATCTATCTATGGTTATTATTATTATTATTATTAATATTAATGTATAATATAAACATTTATATACATATATATATATGGAAATATTTTATCTTTTTATTGAAAAAATCGACCACAATTTTATTTGTAAATATTATTTAATCAAAAGAGAATTTTCTTTCGATTATAATTTATTGTAAAAAAAAAATAATTATTAGATTTAAGTATATAAGTTAGAGACTGTATAAATTTATTAAAATTTCTAAATTGTATTTTTTGCAATCCAATAAAATTGAGAGTTTTATTCAAAATACCCGTATATAGGATTATTTGTTTTCAAATTTCCACTCTCTAAAACAGTGTTTCCCAACCTTTTTGGGTTAGCGGCACACTTTAAATTCAATAAGATTTCTGCGGTACGCTGTAATACCATATTTAGTTGTTAGTAAACCGCATTTTTTTCCATTTTAATTTTCACAAAAATCGGATACGACTTATAACTGAAATACGCGTCACACCTAGAATCCCCTCATGGCACACCGGTTGGGCTGAAGTATTGGACAAGTTAAAATATGTCATTCACAAATAATACACTGAAATCCTGAAATCTTACATTAAAAAGATACTTTAAGGCCCGTGCACACGACGCCAGTAATAGATGTGAGACGACACAGTGAGACAACCCAATATTAGCTTCATAGGCACGGCAATTTTGAAACAGTACAATGATACGAACTGAGCGATCAAGATGAGACAGTTTATAGATTATCAGGACAATTTTTGGTACTGTGAATACACTGCCATCATAGCTGTAGGCGCTGTAGGCAAAATATATTTCAGAGTGGGACTAGATAGTATAGAACACATATCTGTAAGTGACTGTGAATGAATGCACCAGGGACGCCAAGAGCGATGCTATGCCCCGGTAAAATTCTTCCATGGGCACCAAAAATTACAATGATGTCGGCGGTCATTCTGGCCCCCAGAACACCCCGAAGTCCGGTAATTTGTACCAGCTGTAGCCGGTTGGGTCTGGAATGCACAGATAATACCATGAATCAACATAGTAAAATACATTGCTTCAATGGGCCCTCCACACGTAACGATTGATCGTACTGCACGCAGTATAATATCGGTCGAAATACTTGCCACTAAGCTCATATAGATAAGAAAAAGGAGGATTTAACGATTGGATAGCGAAAAATACGTTGACTCTTAGCCGGTGTTTCTACTAGACGAAAGAATTCGTTAAAGTTTCTGTCAGATAGAAAACTACAAACACCCTATAACAAATCGATGCAATTTTCTCCGCTTTGTAGAAACACCAGCTTGCGCCTATAAATGCAGTTTTGTACCGAAAGGAGTAGCCTAAAAATTATTCAAATTTATCAAAAGAGTGCATAAGAAATGACGACCCAAATGGAGACCTGAAAATGGAGTTTGTGAACAGTGAAATCTAGAAAGACTGTTGTAACAATTGGCAATACGAACCCTAAGATGAGGGCGTCTTTTGAACTAGTGTAATGTAACAGTGCTAGTGATAAAAACTGTGTGTATTAGTGCACAAGAAAAGTGTGCCCTATATTCTTAGCACAGCCTAGGATTCCTAGGAGACGCCAATGGGTGACTTTTAGATTTTAAGTTCTTTAATAAAAGAATTAAGTAATATTATTAGATTGACAATTTGATTAGACCAAGTCGTAACATTTTTAATGAAACGGCTACATTATGTAGTAAATTATTTAAATTTACCGCCTTATAATTACAGTTTTCTGTATTTATCGCAGTTTAACCAACTTTCATTAATAAAAAATGAAAACCCTAGATTTCAGTAAATTGTAAATGTTATTTTTTTATCAAGTGATTTATTTAGAAAATTGCTATAAATTTCGACAATTAAGCAAAAATTCTCAAAGTTCATAAGGTAAAGTACAACGTTTAATTGATCGTAACTTATTAGCGTAGAGTACAAAGTTCTACCGTTATACTTCTATAACGGCGAAATGGCGTAATTATCACATTGCTGTATAACTTTTTAAAATTCTTTTTATTAAAATTGTTTTATTAATATAAACATTACTAATATATAGAATATGCAAAGTGAATTTCTAGCAACATTAATATTATTGTTGTCCTTGGGTTTAGTTTGTGTTTTAATTTTGATCGGTGATTGATTTCCTAACCTCAAACTTAACGTTGCATTAATTTTTTTTAATTTTTCTAATTACAGGCTGGTATATAGTTTGGTGTTTATTTATCAAACATTTCGAATTCCTATTGAATACTGGTGATAATTCTAAAGTGATTGAATTACGCAACGCACGTAACAAATTAAAACAATTGAAAAAGCGACAAATTCACCATCGACACAACAAAAATGAATATCCGTTGTGCAAAACCTGAAGATCTAATGAATATGCAACATTGCAATTTATTATGTTTACCAGAAAACTATCAAATGAAATATTATTTCTATCATGGTTTAAGTTGGCCACAATTAAGTTATGTTGCTGAAGATGAAAAAGGTAATATTGTCGGTTATGTATTGGCAAAAATGGAAGAGGATAATGAAGATTTAAAACATGGTCATATCACATCATTAGCTGTGAAACGATCACATCGACGTTTAGGATTAGCACAGAAATTAATGGATCAAGCATCTGAGGCAATGGTTGAATGTTTCGATGCTAAATATGTTTCATTAC
This sequence comes from Lydus trimaculatus, assembly GCA_037414755.1. Taxonomy (NCBI): domain Eukaryota; kingdom Metazoa; phylum Arthropoda; class Insecta; order Coleoptera; family Meloidae; genus Lydus; species Lydus trimaculatus. The sequence continues at coordinate 4,419 of JAZBGY010000107.1, read as the reverse complement.
ATGTGAGGAAAAGTAATCGGGCCGCTTTGAATTTGTATAAGAATTCATTGAAATTTGAAACGGTCGAAATTGAACCGAAATATTACGCCGATGGTGAGGATGCTTATTCGATGAGAAGAGACCTATCAGAATTCTCTAGAAAAACGAAAAGTCGTGATAATAGTTCGGATGAGAAAAATGTCACGTGTTAGTTTGTAATAAATTTATTTGAAAAATAATGTTATTGCTTCATAATTCTCCTTTAATGTTACTGTAATGGCACCCCATCCATTTACAGCACTGTAACTAAAGGCCCAGTTACACGGTCCTTATGGCGCGCCGTTTTACGACCTCAAATGTCGCTGAAAGAAAATTGACTGTAAGGTCGTTTTCACACACCGGCAAAGCCGGAGCCGTCGCCGACACCCAGTACTATAGATGTAATCAAATAAGTTTTCACACACGCCGGCACGTCAAAAATGTCGGCCCGATATCCTTCAACGAGAAATGCAGTTGGAGTGGATCTCGATAAGCCGGAGCCGGCAAAATACCGGTGTGAAAACGACCTAACAGACTGAAATATGAAAAAGCCCAAGGAACCGTCAAAAGCCTCCTTTATTTCGTGAAATGTTACAGACAAGAACGGCTCGCCTGATCCCGTCACACAATTTAGCGGACCAATTCAGGCGAAACCCAGTCCGTACAACCGGATATTGACGATCCCGTCACACAATTTAGCGGGCCAGTTCAGACGAATCCCGGCCCGTACAACTGGGTATTGACGCTACAAACGCAATATACTTGGCGCGAAAAACAAAATTGAATTCAACTAATTAAAAAAAATTAAAACCAAATAATCATGTTTCATCATTTATTTGACAGTCAGGCTATCAGAAATGCAGCAAATACATGTTTTAATCAAAAAGACCGAATCCCATATCCTCATCTTCAGATTCAGATTCTTCCTTCTTCTTCTCTTCTTTAGCAGCAGCAGCTGGAGCACTAGCAGCAGGTGCTGCAGCGGCAGCTGGAGCAGCTACGGCAGCAAATTTACTTGGATCTTTAATAAATTCTTTAACTGTTTCGGCTTCTTTAAATTCAACATCAGTAACAGCAGCAAGAGCCAAAAGATTTTTGAAACCATTAACAATGCTATGTGGAGCAGATGCAACAGTTGGATAATTGATCGATAATGAGAGTGCAGCAATATTTGCTACACCAGCCATGAATTTTTCTCTTAAATCTTCTGGTTTAATATCCAAAATAGATGGTGCGAAAATAGTACCAGAATCATAAACTTGTTCAACAATTAAACCATAAGAAAATGGAGAAATGTTAAGCATGTTCAATAAAGTAGCTTCTGAAGCACCAACTTTATCTCCAGGTTTCAAAATATGTACATCATTAATGATTTCAATAGTACCCTTAGAAATTTTTGTTGGAATTGATAAGGCTTGGAAGAAAGATGTTTTTTCTGGACCTAAACCTGTATTTTGTGCTGGAATAATAACAGGTAGTGGAGCAATAGCACCAGCACGAGCTGGAGCACGTACTTTATTCTCCAATAATTTATCACGTACTTCAACTAAATCACTACGTGTAAAGACAAAACCAACATTTCCTTTAATTTTAGGAAGTAATTTCTCAAGGGCTGGATTACGTTCAAGATGTCCTTTGATAGCTTTACGCATCATGGTATTTTTACCCATAAGAACAACAGCTGTTCCACGAAGAGAGATACGGATTTGCTGCATTTGTTTTGAGCCGACATTGTCAGCGCCAACGATGAAACATTTCGGGTAATCTTCCAAAAGTTGCTACAAACAGAAAAAATAAACAATAATCATTACCATCTACATACATTTTTATAAACAAAATGTGAGCGTATACAATTAATGTATCAGTTAAGATTTATCCACAACGCACCCCCGCATGTTAGTGGGTTCAAAAAACATGACTATGGGGGTTCTTAAGTTAAATAAATAGAATCATCATAAAAATTTACTTTAAATAATATGAATTTTAACATATAAGATACTTACCACGAGTTTACTGAAGTAATTAGATTTCCAAGTTGCCTTGTCCTCCCTACCCATCTTGAAGTGTGTAGGGACTCTGTCAGGAATTTAAGAACTGAAAAATAATATCAATATTAACACTAATTCATTACGAAATAGTTTATCTTATAAATGTGAACTGTATTAATTTTTTTGTAATATTTTTAACCCGTCCCTGTTCACATAACCTCAATTATATTTTTTTTACAATTTTGCCCCAAAAATTAATGAAAACAAAAAATATCTGCTGCATTGTAACAGATTGCTCGACAGTTTTTAAAATAATTAATCAGAATTCATTTTAGATAAAGGATTATAAAAATAATTACAGTAAAAGATAAACATAAAAAACGACATCTTACCTCGGCAGTAACAACAGGCGCAATGGCCGAGGCGCAGTTCCAGTTCCGTGAACATGTTCATAAGTCACCTTGCGGACTTATCTTGTACTTAATTCAAATCTTTCGCGCCATTCATTATATTCTCTAAGAAATCACGGGTTATTTACATTAAAATTCAATTATTATTTGTAATTTTAATTTTTAATTCTAGTTAAATGGGGATTAATTGCATAGAATTGATCAAAATAGCTTTATTTCCAATATTTAGCTTAAGCTAGATTTCGCTCAATTATCGCTAACTTCAGGTTATTTATGTGTATAGTTTCTTCAGAGATATTTGGCTTGCCTCGGGCGAGTACTTTCCACCGATGTCCGTAAAGGGACAGATATTGAGATTTATGATAGGCAGGTAGAAGCAAATAGAATTAGGGACCGTACTGGCATATTTGAGGCCCTTTCTTAAAATTATTGACAACTGTAGAAGTGTATTTTGAAATATAAAATTCTTCAGTCAGATAAAATACACCGTATTTATTTATGAAAATAAATATTGAAAAATAGAATATCTCACAAAATTTGAAAATTGTATTATTCCTTGTATTAATTCTTTACAATACGGACCTGGCAAACTCTGACCATTAGGTTATTTGATAATTGTGTTATTGGGGTTCAGTTATAAAACCAATGAAGCGTGAACAAAGTCATGTCATGTCAATGCCACTTATCTCTGAATAAAGTATACAACTTTTACAACATAAATTCCCTAGATTATTCAATGGTAGTTTTGAGGTTATCTTGCATGTTTTGTGATTTTTCAACAATTTTTCAAACGTTTTTATGGTAAATCCAAACTGTTATGATGAAAGATGATAAGAAAGTCCTAATTGCTGCAAAAAAGAAGAATCAGTATAAAGCTGTAAAATCCAAGAAAAAAGCAAATGAAAAAGAATTAATACAAAAGTTACAAGAACAGTACGAACAGGTTAGTATGGAAATCAAATGTTTAATTAATTAATTAACAATTTGTTAATTCTAGATTGATCTTGATAAAATAACAACATTTTCTGAATTACCATTATCACCAACAACACAAAAAGGCTTAAAAGAATGCGGTTATAAACAATTAACTGAAATCCAAAAAGAAACAATCAAACTTTCATTACAAGGCAAAGATGTGTTAGGTGCAGCACATACCGGATCTGGTAAAACTTTAGCATTCATTATACCAATTTTGGAGAAATTATATTGTTTACAATGGACCAAATTGGATGGTATTGGTGCAATTGTTATAACACCTGTTCGTGAATTAGCGTTACAAATATTTGAAACTTTACGTAATATTGGTGAACATCATGATTTCTCTGCTGGTCTAATAATTGGTGGTAAAGATTTAAAATTTGAAAGTAAATTAATGAATCAATGTAATATTATGATATGTACACCTGGACGTTTATTACAACATATGGATCAGAATCCATTATTTGATTGTACAAATATGCAAATATTAGTTTTAGATGAAGCTGATCGTTGTTTAGATATGGGTTTTAAAAAAACAATGAATGCTATTATTGCTAATTTACCATTACAAAGACAAACTTTGTTATTTTCTGCAACACAAACGAAATCTGTTAAAGATTTAGCTAGATTAAGTTTAAAAGATCCATGTTATGTTTCAGTACATGAACATGCAAAACATAGTACACCTGAAGAATTAACACAAAAATATACAGTATGTGAATTGAAAGATAAACTAACTGTAATATGGAGTTTTATTAAGAATCATCTGAAAAAGAAGATTATTATATTTTTTGCTACATGCAAAGAAGTCAAATATTATTATGAGATGTTTAGCAAGTAATTTTTGTGTGATATTAATAGTAGTTGAAAATTATAATAATTTATTTTACAGATTAAGACCTGGTGTTAGTTTAATCGCATTATATGGTACGTTACATCAACAAAGACGTATGGCAATTTATGATGATTTTTGTAAAAAAACTGCTGCAGTTTTATTTGCAACAGATATAGCAGCACGTGGTCTT
>JAZBGY010000106.1:97126-116335 GCA_037414755.1 Lydus trimaculatus | reverse complement strand
CCCAAATAAACTAGTACACTTTTTCACCACTAGGTGAAGCCACGCCCCCTCTAGAGTTTCCAATTCTGTATATGCAGTAGGCTGTGTGAGTGTATTCCCCAGACTAGCGTCTAGCCCCCGGTACATAACTAACGATCCTAGTTCATGCCCAATATGAGACTGCGTTAACTATAAAATTTGAATTAAAATTTCGTGTAATAATAATAATAATAATATTTTATGGTGTACCAAGCAACCAAGTAACGCGAAATTAAATTATTACCGATGTCGAGGGAAATACTAAAAAAAACGGCAATTTTTAAGGATTTTATGTTATATATAATTATATTTTTTATCTAAAATAATTAATTATTCCAGTTTATATTTAAATTTAGAATTATGTCAAAAATCGTATTTTTATAAATTCGGAATATTATATACCTATTTACCGTATAATATATACCAATTAAAAGGAATTTTATTCAGTACAGTTATTTATTAATCTACTATATAACTAACACATAACAACTAACGATAACTAATGATATTGGCATTAACAATATTAGTTAATAAAATAAAATAATAATAACAATAATAATAATTATTGTTATTATAATAAATAAACGATGAGAATATCAATGCATAATAATATTAATAATAACATATATATACCACCAAAGTAAACAAATTTTATAGTTAACAACAGTCTCATATTGCGCATGAACTAGGATCGTTAGTTATGTACCGGGGGCTAGACGCTAGTATTCCCCAGCATTTCCAACAATTTGGGAACCAAGATCAACCTGGCGCGAGACGTCCGTGCCTAGGGGCGCTGTCGAACAGAGAGGACAGCGTCCTCACTCGCTTATTCATTGAATTGATGACAATTCTATCGCAAGATGTCAGTGATGTTGTAACATTCAAAAAATCTGTCAAAGTAAGCTAAAATCAAATCTAACATTAAAATGCCACCAAAACAAAATTTGTTTTCCCCAAAAAACTGAGGAAATTTTCATTTTGATAGAAATAATTATTCTTACACTATTATTATTATTATTATTTTAGCGATGCTTCAAACTAAGCTTTAACATGAACCTATCTTTGTTCTACACCTAGCTAAGTGTTCCACCATTCACTTGCGCCATCTAGTAACATTTTACCCTACTTCAAACCGTTTTTTGTTTTGATTTGGCGATCTAGATATAATCTCTGATCCGAATCAATGATGATGACAACAACAACAACAACAACAACAACAACAATAACAACAAAAATTCTATTTCCATTAATAATTGTAATAACAATAAATTTGCAAGAATCTCTATCAAATAATGTAAGAAAATCAATTGAAACAACGGTTAATTGTCGCGAACGGAATCGTTTAATTCAAAATGACAAAAATGATCTTTATAGATTGGTGGATGCAATAATTGAAGAGAAGATTATCTTACAATGTCATTATTGGTATGGTCTAATTTTAAAATTATCTATTAAAAAAAACCAAAAACAACCAAAACCAATTGATAAAAATTACACCTCTCTTATCAATATACGAAAAATCAATCGAGAATTCGGCTAATATTCGTTTTTTCTTTTATTTGAATTTAGTAAAGAGAACGATGATGAACAACCGAAAATTTGGTATAAAATCAACAATTTTACAACATTGAATTATCAACAAGTCCAACTAGATATGAATAATGATCCAAACAAGAATCGTATTTATACAAATATTGAGCATAGTTTAATTATAAATAATTTCACAAACGATGATATTGGCTTATATACGTGTCAACGTTTAAATGATGAAAATGTTGGAGAAAAACACAATTATTTCGTTGATTGTAAGTAATTTCAAATGAATTAATTATAACAGATTTGAATTTTTTTAAAAGAATTTTTAACAGAAATTTTTCGAAATTCCTTGGATTTTTCTCGAAAAACAAACAACAAAACCTTACCTTTAATTGTCGAAGGAAATTCTGAAATCTTCGTTAAATTATTTTAAAGAAAATCCTAATATAACAATTTTGACGCGTTATCTATAACCTCTCTTATTTTCATATTTTTTCTGACGTACAGTTGCCAGCACTGCATAACAAACTTCACACTAGTAGTGGGGGGGGTTGAATATTTTTAAACCAAAACAAAAAAACAAATATAAAACTAGCAATTATGTTGAATTTTCAATCAAATTTTGAATAATTTCGCCTCTACTGAATTATTGAAATCTCTCAATTTTGTTTATTTTAATTTAAATAAATAATTCTTAGTAACTTTTTTTTTTATGGGATTGGTATGATCATGGCGCCGATTTCCGTTAATTTAAAAATTAACAAAACAACCATCTATAAAATAAAAACTTGAAGAAGTTTTAATTAGAATGCACTTAATTGTGATACAGAGTGCTATTTTATTATATAATTTCCAATTTATATAGTTTTTTGTTTTGTTTTGGTAATGTTGGTATATTAGTGGCGCTAAATTCAAAAATTGATTTCAGTGGCGTTTGATAGTAATCTAACTGAAATCACTGGAAATTTATCCGATTGGTTGAAATATAATGAAGATTATTTTCAAACAATTAATGAACAATTTAAAAATGCACAAACAAATGAATTTCGATTGATACGTGATCAATTCAATTTAGAAATGGAAATAATAACTGAATGGAATGAATGGAGTTCATGTCAGATTTGTGGTAGTTTATTGAAGAAAGATCATGGTATTAAAACGAAATTAGGTTTATGTCGTATAAAAATAATAATTAAAAATAAATTAATAAATCAACCAATAATAAATGATACGGAAATATTATTAAAACGTTTGAATATGTTTGGATGTCATTCCGTAACTTTTAGTAGAATTCTACCTGGCATTAGTAATATGACACGAATTATTCCTAATTTTATTCAAACTCAACCATGTGAAGGCATTTGTAATCCTGGTAATTACCAAATATATATACAGTAGACTCTCTCTTTATCGGTCCGCTCAAGACCGCGCAGCAGTCTTGGCCAGATCCGGTTCATGAAATTTCGATTTGCTAAAGAATAATTTTTAGCTGAACAATCGGCAGTGACTGGGATATCGGACTATATGTACGATCCAGCATGGTGTAGCACTACCAGAGCAGCCTACAGCAACCATCCATTCCACTCTACATCTAACTGCAGTTACTTTCTATCTTCCCCACAATTTCGATCTAGAGTAGCTCATCTAACAAGCAGATAAACCTCGACTTTTTGAATCTGAAACCAACTTCTTGTGGGTGCCACACCACGCTTGACAAAAACTCTGGGGGTTGTCTCTGTATACCGCATTGGTGCATCTCCCACACAAGCCCTACAAACAGTAGAATACTGTTACCTTCCTATAACACTGTACGGCAAAAAGCCGAACGGCGACGTTCTTTTAGTAAAGTGAAAAAGAGCATAGCTCCTTTGATACGCCGTCGTCGTATCGTGTAGTATCCAGCCATCCACTGCTACTGCAACCATACGGCGACCGTATAAGCTCAGTGGCAAATGCGCGTTTTATGTCGTGTACGGTAGTCGCGTAAAAACTGAGTAACACCGTATCTTGTGACGGAAAAAAAGTCGTTCATAAACCGTATATAGTGAGAAACAACAATCAGTTTGTTATTTGTTCGGAGGACTGGTTGGAACGGCGCTAATAGTTGGAGCGTAAGTGATTTTGCACTGTAGTCCAGCAACTTAATCCTACAGATTGGACTGAGACAATGAAGCCGGTTTAAGACCGATTAAGAGGCAGTCTACTGTATTTAGTCTGCATATAAGACTTCTCTTATAGATTTCATAGAAATTTTTTAATAGATTCGGAAAGTCTCGATCGAGGATGGAAAACTAGCAATTCTTCTGATTTTAAATACAGAACAACTATTGTTTTATCAGAAGGTGAACATAAGAATTTTATTTGCCCTAAAGCAACATTAGAGAATGTTGTAATTTGGAAAAAAAATGGTAAAATTTTAGAATCTGGTAAATTTTTATCAGATAATCCTGATACAATGGTAGATACATTTAATACAATTTATTTTACAAATATTAAATTAACAGATGAAGCAAATTATACATGTGAAGTGGATAATGTGAAAATGCAAAGAATTATGCTATTTGTTGCAACCAAATCAAAACTATTTGACCAAAGTAATAATCAGAATTTGTTTTTTTTTTCAATATAAAGTATACTATAAGGGTCAGCTGAAAAGTAATGATCACTTAGGACTCATGCAGGTCTCAGGCTTGTAGCTCTCTCACTTGTAGTTTTCCAATAAGTAGAGACCAAAAGGTTAAAACAGGTTAAGGTTTCGGCGCTAATGTTTAGATACGCTGGGGTGTGTTCCCGTTTGTTGGGAATTGATGGGGTGGCGGGTGCCGAAAAGTGAGAGGGTAGTGGGGCTAGACCTCCTAAATTTCATCATGCACCACATTGTAAAGTATTAAGATAGCAGGTAACGCCTGTATCCATGACGGATGTGGAAGAACGTACTGTTGTTGCGTTAGATGATCGTATGCATCACTTTTCAACCGACCCTCGTATATAATTATAATAGGCTGTATCCATTTTCAGTCTTTATTACATCAAATTGTCAACCAGTCTTACACCTAGACTAGTTGTGGATTGCATACTTTTAGGCTCTAGTCTCTCTCTATACCTAGCCTGATGAGTTGAGTAAAACCATGGAGTAATAGCAGAGCGTTTCCTGCAAATAAAATTAACATATTGTTGCTAAACCTTTTATTATTAATTCATCAATGGTGTTTTAAGCGGTACACACTAGTAGAAAAGACTGAAAATGTTGTAAAGCCTATAGATTAAGCTTAAATGTTATTTGTTCTTAAGCGCAAGGCTTTGTTAAACTTTACTTAGAGACGAGTCTCTACTTGTTTTATTTAAAAATGTCAATTTACACACAATTTATTTTCAGTATTTATTCGTTACATAATTTATTTAACAATGATTTTATCATTAATTCTACCATGTTATATTGCTGGATTGATTATAGCTTGTTCAAGACGACACTTTTTTAAAAATTATCAACAATTAAAAGATGATGAAATTGAATTTGAAGGTGTCTTAACTACAGAACGATAGACAAATAATTTTTGTTTTGTATTTTTTCTGAAAATTTCTCCATTTTTTATAAACATGTTTGTTGTACACTTTGTTGTTATTGTGTTTATTGCCATGTTGTCAAAAAAAAATTGTTTCTCAGAAAGAATAAAATTGATTGTGAGATGAAAACCATAGAATAATAACAATAAGACAAAAAAAAAAAAAAGAAGAGAGTGGCAGATGTTACTCTCACAATAATAACAGACAGGTAGCAAGACCGCTATATTTATAATGTAGCTGAAGCAGCAAGTACAATGTATACAGATTGTCCTATATTACGTACTCATATATAGCGACCACTCACAATAAAGTACATCGATGCTCTCTCTCATCGTCCGTCGTTAACCACGCCCACCTCATACATCTCACTCTCTCATCGTCCGTCGTTAACCACGCTAACCGTATACATGCTCTCTCATCGTCGGTCGTTAACCACGCCCACCATATATATCTCACTCTCTCATCGTCCGTCGTTAACCACGCCTACCGTATACATCTCACTCTCTCACCGTCCGTCGTTAACCACGCTGACCGTATACATGCTCTATCTTTGTCGATGTACTTAAACTCATGCGAGGCCTATAGTATACAGGGTGTTTTGATTTTCGATGGTATTTCAGGTAATCTCCTATAAGTAGTGATCGTACAAAATTCCTGATAACATAGGTATTATCACGTTACTTTTTCATGAGTAATCAGATGCTGTCGTCAGGATTTTCGCGCAATGTTCTTTTGTTTTTGAGTTATTAAAGTTTTTTTTTGACTTTTCCACTATTTTGATGATGCTCTCTGTATCTTGCATACTTCTGAGAAAATTTGGAAAATTCTCATTGTTTCTGATACAGTTTTTAACGCAGATTTTATCTGTTTTATCTATTTTAGGGTAAAGTTTACCGTTTTTTAGATACAACACAAATTTGTATTTTTTTTTTAATGGGAATTATAGCTCAATGAATTACTTATTTTTTTCTGATTACAAATATATATAGTTTGTTATAGTTATTTTCAATAATATGGGGGGATTTTTTTAACAAAATCCGATGTTGCAGGTAGAAATTACAAAACTATACTTAAAATAAACGTAGAGTGCTATGAAACAATTGTTTCTCCGATTTGTCAAAAATGATTACTAGATTTTGTTTTTTCTGCAATAATTATTGCATTTTTTACACAAAATTGATGAAAAATATTTATTATAAAGCTTTTCTGGATAGTTCGCCTGCGGATCCACCGATAAAAAGAACCGTAATCCAAGAAAAATCAAGCAAAATCAATGATTACTTGACAATTTGAAATAGCAATTGTTTCATAGCACACTACGTTCAATTCAAATACAACTGTTTCGTTTTTTACCTGTAGGATTTGTTTTTCTGTAGTGATTACTCATGAAAAAAGTGTAGGATGAGAATGTGCCATCCAGTTATTTTGTCTCCGATAACTATTTATAGGAGTTTTTACCTGAAATACCATCGAAAATAAAACAGCCCTGTACATAAGGTGTGTGTATCCCAGGAAATATAAGGCTCGTTCTTACAATTATTTAGTGAATCTAACATATACTGTTACATTTTGAAATTAATACAATAATTGGCAAAAAAGTGGTTGCAACTACCGAGATTCGTACCCGGAGAACTCCTGTTTGCCGGACAATCGTGCTGATCATTACCTACACCATTATATCCAGACTGTGTGTGTGTGCTCATACTAGATTGAATTAATTATGAAATTTGTGATTGATTGAAAGATACCTACCTACGTTTTTGGAAAAATTATAGAGAACCAGGTTTTTCTTCAGGTGTCACGCTTGCGCATTCTTGTTTATTTACATTTAATAATAGAATTCACCCTTATTTGTTTCGTCGTTCAACGCATACATACCAATACAGACAGACCGACGACCACCTTGCGCCACTTACTGAAACACGAGCGCAACTTTTTCATTTTCATTCAAGCAACAACAGTGTGAGGATGTGTTTGGTTTAAAAGTTTTTGTTGGATGACATTCCGATCGTGAATATACACGCGCAACTTTTGTTTTATTATTATTTAAAATAAATCGAATACGTTTTGGAAGATTTTCAATACAAGTGACAATTATTTAAAATAATAATAATAATAATGGATTTAGCCTGTACTGAGAAGTTATCAATTACGAATTATGCACCGAAAGATTTGAATATATTCCGCGATGTACGTGTATTGAAACATTTATTAAAAGACGAAGTACTTTATACGCCACAATGTAATTATTTTATTCAAATACAAAATGATATTGAACCGTTTATGAGGAAAGTTGTAGCCACTTGGATGTTGGAGGTGAGTAATCCTCCCATTTTCTTCTTCTTCTTTACAAAATATTGATACCACCCTCTTATTAAAAATCTTTGATAGGTATGTGAAGAACAAATGTGTGAAGATCAAGTCCTACCATTAGCAATAAATTTAATGGATCGTTTCTTATGTGTTTGCGATATAAAACGACAACAATTACAATTATTGGGTGCTACATGTTTATTGATTGCATCAAAAGTACGAAGTACTAACATATTACCAATTGATCTGTTATGTGCATATACTGATTACAGTGTCAGCTATGATTTAATTGTGGTAAGTAAGTTTTATATTTACACATATTTGTCATTAATTTGCGCCGATATTAACTGAACCGCCACCTCTATAATTGCAAGTTAGGAAGGAGGATTGTGCCGTCCCCCGGTATAGTGCTTGATCCTCAATGAGGATTCACGCAATTTGGTGCTGAAGTAGGATTTTTATTTAACATAAAACTATTGCTATTTCTGTCGTAAATTCAATCCCTGTACCGGTTTATACATATATCAAACTTAAGCATTGCGGAGGCCTTAAGTAATATCGGCGCAATCGTCCCATACCGGAAATTTCAATGATTATATCTTGTAAAAATCTAAGACACAAGCCATTTCCTGAGTGTCACCTTAAATTGTAACAACAAAGTACGGATCCATACATCCGGCGGAGGGCTCTATTTTCTTTATTCTTTCCAACCATCATCTTTAAGTTGTTTTTCATTATTATCTGATGATTATTTCCGTATAATCAAACCGCAATATCGTGTTTTGCGGGTGACTAAATTAAGGGCAATAATCAACCACCTTGAATCCTGTAAAATTAGATGGTATCCTCTTTGGGCTATTTTCCAAACATTGCACTTGATCTTCTATTATTCCTTTTACAGATAATTTGAGACGAAGGGTTGAATTTTTGTTTTGTTTTGCTCTCTCTCTCTCTCTCTTTAATAATATGCAGATGTGAAGAAGATCTATAGGTATTTTTTTTTTTGTGAAAGAAGGGAGATCCGGTCTTTTCTCGCTTTTACACCGGATCTTCTACACCTATTATTAGAATATAGTCCCGTATCGGAATTTCGGGTAACAACAACCCCTCTTCTCATGGGAATTTACATTTTTCCAGGTGTATGTTTTGTAACGTTTATAAAATATGATTTTTTTTTCCTGTCGAATGATACATATACAAATGCAACAAGTGGCCACTTAACGGTCTTTCGATATTACTCTTCATATAAGGACGTGTTCAAGCGTGCAACAAGTGACTTTGGAGTTTTCTTTCGTCTGTTATTATTATATATTTTTTTTTTTTGAAGAGGGTGAGCAGGAAACGAGGGTAAATTCATCATTTCCCACGTTTTTCCTCTGTTGTCGTTTTTACTCTGCTTCTATCTAAAAGTAACACATAAGGGTTGCCGTTAATATCGTTACAATTTGACAAAATACCTACAATTCAAGACGCGATTACGAAATAAATTATTTCATTCAAGTTTTGAGAAAGTTTAAATTTGGAATGTCTGTGTGTGACCTCTTTTACATCTCTGTCTAGACGCGAAACGAAACAATACTACCCGATTCAATTATATCGAAGACTTTTAATTAGCCAATTATAAAACACCTGCTTGTTAAATAAATAAATTAATAAAAAAATTCCAAACCAATCGGTAATTTGTAAATTTATTAACGAGACAAAAATTCCCATATTAACCCTTCTATTTTCTGTTGTAATTTGCTTATCAGTTCAATTCCATCATTATACAAAAAAAAAAAAATACAGCAGGAAAAAATTGTCCCCTTCGAATCATCAAAACCTGTACATAAACCGCAAATTAACGTAAATTGATCGCGATACTACCACCACAATAAGGATGATGTGACAAAAATTTTCCACCTGAGAGAGAATGCATCTGTTTTTATTCTCTCATCATCATCATCATCATCATTATCATCAATCGTGAGAACGTTGTTTTAAACAATTTTCTAAAGTAATTCCAACAATAGAATAGAAAATATGGAAAATGCATCTATCTAGACCTAGAAGGGTCGCGTTGTCGTCTCTCCTACGATATTAACTGTTAAAGGTATATGGGGAGATTGTGTGTGTGTGTGTGTGTCACCCGTTAAAGTTTCTAGTAAAAGGGTCTTATTGAAAAGTCTAAACAAACTGTCTAGTAGTACTATAAGTATTAGTGTAGTAATAGTAATATAACTGTGGGAACGGTTTTTTTGAGTAAGGTCAGTGATGATTACTAGTACTGTCGTCTAGTTTTGTTAAAGAAGAAACCCGACAACATAAGGGAGGAGGGTAACTGGTGAAAATTTTTCAATTTTAAAAGAGGGTATAAATTCGGTGCGGGTTATAGGGAAGATTGTCGATTGTCTAACAATACAGACGTATGTATAGTTTTTGTAAGAATGTAATCGAACAACGACAAGCTCCCCAAAAGTTTATTTTACAAGAATTGCAAAAATAACTATCTACCCCTCGAATTTTACAAATTTTGGGGTTCTTTTGATATTTTATGGAAATTTATATTTCAATGCCACTTTTCCAAAACCTAACGAGAGCTTTCTTTACGGCCAAAATACGTTCACTCAATATTGAGTTGGCTGGCTCCCACTGAAGACTGTTACACGGGACAAGTGGACGGGCGCTTCTTTCTATCCAAAAACATTTAGAGCCTCTTCTGTTGTTCAAGTTGACTTGTCCCAAGTAAAACTTGATAAATGTAAACACACTTTCAAGAGTCTCATCTTAAGTCCTTAGAAAATACTGACATCGCAAGTTGAATCAATTCTTAAATAACTTGTGAAGTTACTTGACAGTTTCTAACAAGTACCAAAAAAAAAAACCAATAATCACAGAAAACCTTTTTAATCAAGTAACTGAGCAAGAAGTCGAGGTACTAGTAATACTTTCTCTATTTTGGTAGTCCTACAACAGCAGATTCTTTTTATGGTACAAAAATTGTTTCAAGTTCCTATATTCGTCTCGTACTCGTCGAAAACAATTAAATAACTTGTTCAGTTAATGACAATTATCCACAAGAATTGATTCAATTTGAAATCTCAATATCTCCAAGAATTTGACAAGTTATCCAATACTATAATGTCTTGACTGTATTTTTACATTATACAAAGTTTAATTAATTACAAGCGAACTTGACCAAGAAAAACTTGGTAATCGTAATCGTACCCTACAAATTGACCTTCTAAAGACGACGTTTGCGAAATTCCATGATAATTGATTTTTGTATTACAAAAAAAAAGGCGAAAAAAAATTAAAAAAAGGTGTTGAAAGTTTTCGAATTAATTTAGATAGAAACGCTTTCAGATTTAGGTCAATACAGTACATCTACTTTGATTTGGCCGACATGACCAACATTTGTAAATTACAACTTCAATTATTTGTAAAAAAATTTGTAGTTTTTGGCCACATTTGTAAACTGACTGTCACCTTTGAGATTGTCTTACAAACAAGTTGACCAAATAAAAAGAAGTTGAGAGCATAAATTTTTTTATCCTTGCGTAAGAATGGTCATCTTGTAGAAACACCTAATCAACATGAAGGTTAATTATTTTATTTACCTGTATTTATCGTTTTATTTTTCATAAATTGTTGTGTTTTAATTATGATGGAACCTTGAAGTCGTACAAACAACTTATATATTTCTTCTGCATAATTTAACATTTTATTATTATTATTATTATTACTGTTCCCTTTTGCCTTCTTTAATTTTCTTTCTTTAATTATTTCCTGTGTTTAAATGTTGAATTGAAAACAAAAAAATAATAATAATTCAATTTGTTTCTAATTCAATTAATTTTCAGAACTGGGAATTACTCGTCTTATCTAAATTAGAATGGAATGTTGCTGCAATTACCGGCTTTGATTACATTGACCAAATTATCGAAAGATGTACATGGGGTAGTGAAAGTAATTTGTTACGACGGCATGCCCATACCCTTGTCTCAATTTGCTATACAGGTAAGTTTATTATTTTTAAATATAATTTGTTTTTGTATAAAAGTTGGTTTTTGATAGTTTCGTGTGTAAAAATCACTGATAGAATCAACAACACAAACACGAAAATTATCCCCCCTATGTAATAATTAGTTTCCCCAAAACTAGACGCGGGTAATTATTATTATTTTTATAAGTGTGATAAGTTTCAAACATTTCCTAGAAAATGTCCTTCATTTTGGATAAAAAGTGAGAATTTTGAAATAGTTGCCACGTGTTGGTGAAACAAATAACAACACACACCCATCCGGCGCCTTTATTGCCACCATGCACCACCGCCAAATTCATTGTCCCTTTAAAAATGGCTTCAATCGATTTTTAAAAGTCCATATAGTTATGGCATGTGCACAGCTTGCACACCTGGCGGATTTCAAAAACTTAAATCAAAAAAGCTGTGGGTTCAACAATAATAATAACAACAACAGCAGCAGCAGCGGCAACAACAGCAGTGACAGCAGGAAGAGGATAAAACAACAACTTTACGCGGGGGCATCTGCAGCAATTGAAGGCAGGCAAACACCCTATAGTATAGAACTAGTCCAACCAGAATCCCAGCAAGTATAGTATACTGGAATCCAAATGGATTCAATGCAGGATTTTATAATAATTTTAGGGGGTTGTATGTAGCACCTTAGCATGTACTTTTGTTATGAAAATTTTACAATTCTCGTATTGGAGTGAATGATTTCAATAGATGATAGAGGTTGTTCACGTGTCTTTTATTAGAAAATAAAAAATGATAAAAATTATTGAAGTGTTTGCTCGATTTTGATAACAGGTCATGAATGGTGGGCATTGTATAAGAGCACACACCATATCAAATATAATCAACAGCTGCATATCTATAGTAGGAGGGGGTGACAAATAAATTACTCTACATCTGCCCAATTGACTCACGTAATTTTCGATAATCATTTTTATTTTCTTGTTGCAAAAAAATCAAGTCATTGTCTGTGTGTGTGTGTGTTATAGTTAATCTCTTCCTATACGACAATATTTGCACTCAAAGTTCACCAAAGGTGGTGGTTATTCCTTATTGTTTCGTAAAGAAGAAATTTGGCGAGACATACAGATGTATATTTGCAAAAGATGAACGGGGGAATGTATCCGAAAGTGTCGCGTGCCTCTATTACAAACAATAGAATGTTACCCCGAAGCAGGATCCGCAGACGGTATTGTGTGTTTAGGCAGAGTTTCTTGGTAGACGGACACGAGCCCATAAGTCTTTACGAATTCTCTCTACTCTCTTTATCCCTACAACGACCAGGTGTTTTATATTGTATTAAGAAAACTGGAAAGCACCCCTAGTCCGTCGTCGAGAAAGCGAAGAGGTCCTTTTGTTATTTATACATACATACATACATATATATATAGGACGGGGTGCACAAGACGACTAATCTAAGGGTGGTAAGGGAGTCTAGTCATAGAATTTTTACTCAGTAGACTACATTGAAAACAATAATAATAATAATAATAAAGGTTCGTTCGCCTTACTAGAGGGGCCAACGTTTTGTAATCATTTTTGATTATGATTGCAGACTATTGTAAACCGACTGGATAAATTTCTTGAGGGTTGGGTGCAGACAGACCATATTCAAGCTGGTTTCCAGCCCTTACATTGAAAATTTTCTACAAGATTTACCGTTATAAAATTCGAAGAAAATTGCGCGCATTTGTTAAAGTCCGGTTTTCAATACAAACAATTGAAGAAGTTCTTGGAAATAATCGAATTCGGAGGAAATCATTGTTTTTTTTTTAACACCAAATTCGACAAAGTTATCTATCTAGATACAGTGGGTGTTATTAATCAGAGGGTGGGTGAGGTATTTTCTATATAGGTGAGACAAGTTGAACTCCGGTCACCACCCCTAACAAAAAAAAATAAAAAACACACTATATTCCGGATCCAGATGTGTGATCCGGTCATACCATTAAAGCAGCTGGACATTACATTACAACACATACACCACTCCCATGGATAACAAAAATACAATTATTATAAAACATTACTTACACCCCAATTATCCACGTGGTCTATGTGCTAGTTACAATGAAGAAAAACCAATTTTTTTCTGTTCTATTGTTTAGACTTAGAGCTTGTCATTGATGCAAATTTCATATCATAACAGTCGATCAAAAGACGGAAGGAAATTAGCAGGTGTTGTCAGTGTACCTACAATTTCAAAGAAAAAAAAAACAACAAGACAAAACATGAAACAGAAATTATATGAATTTATAAGTTACTACCCTTATCGGTGGTATAATTCTAAGTTTATAGAAAAGATGATATCATTGATAAAATAACTGACTTCTTTTCTACCCCTCAGATTTCTAATAAAGTCACCCCTAAAGAAATTCTGTTTCTTTCAATATATGTATCTACCAGCAGAACACAAATCTGTGTGTGTCAATTTTAACGATTTCTTTCTTAAATTTTATAAAAGGAACAGTTTTATAATAGAAAAGCCAGCTGTAAATTTCGATAAAATAACGTAATTTTATCTTCTTCGCGATTTCTTTGAATTTCCCTAGATTTTTGCTATGATTGTTGAGAAAAAAACAGGTTTTTTTTTTAATATCAAAAGCATACTAATGGAAATTCTTAAAACGGGTTTCTTCCAGGTGTTATCCGATGTCGTTGTCCCTACAAGCCCCTATCTCTTCATTAATTTTCCTTGTATTATTATTTTTATTATTGTAGGTATACTATACAGGTTGAGACATTTCATCTAGCAACATAGGTCAGTCTTGATTCTATCGGCCATCTCCTGTCAATTCAAACGAAGGCTATAACACTGTCCCGGTTCTTGTAGGTTCTCCTATGTTCCTAGACGAACTGTCTCAACCTGTATGTATAAACGTATAGTCCCTTTACTGTTCCCTTATAAATAAAACAAGGTTGTATGATGTAAAATAAAAGAGTTGAAGAAGAAACTAGAAACATATGCTGTATAGTTGATCGTAAAGTCCATTTGAACAACAGGTGGGCAATTTTTGTTCCACCGCCGCCACACCACACTTCTTCTCTTATCAAAACTTTAATCATTGTTTAGTTACTTTTTTGACCCACTATTTAGAATCAACAGTCCCTCATTATTGTTATCAGCTTTAAAATTAGTTTCTTAATTTTTTTTATTGTTTATTGTTGTTGTTTGAAAGAACTTCCGGAAATACTTTGTTGTTGGCACACGCCACAAGTCTTGATGGTACCTACATATATTGGACGTTGATAAAAAAGGTCATGGTTCGATGAATTTACTTGACGCAACAGATCGGTTTTCGGTTTCTTTCAAGACATTCACAATTAACACGGAAAAATATATGTTTTTGGACCTTAATATATAGAACAGTTGGTATTGCCGGTATGGTGGTGGTAAGTGAATCGAAAAGTTGTGTACTGGAAATTTTCTGGAAACCACCACATCTGTATGTGTGTGTAATTAAAGATTAATCGTCATCTCGCGACTAGACAAATGCAAGGTGCAATCGAAGAACAACAACTTGAATAACAAAACGACTAAACGACCCCCAATATTCCAACAACCTCTACCTGCCTTATGTCTCTACCACCTGTCCTCAATATAATTATCTCTATAAAAATTACTATAGTTTTAAATATTTTATTTTGAAAATTTTTGTTAAATTTCACTCTACATGTCTAGGTATACGTACGTATATATACCGTCATATCTAGAGTAGAATTTTTAAATAACAAAAGCTTACCCTAAGATTTTTGCAACAATAGAAACGACCAGGTATGGAAGTTTTCAATAGAAAGATTGATATTGAAAGTCTTGGGGTTGTTGATTCTCTTTGACCCTCACAAGGTTTCGTTTTTTTTTTCCTCTGGTGCTGTAACCTTTCCATTTCTTAACCCTCGTAAAGTTTATATATAATAATAATTAACAGTTAACAGACGCCCTTATTAGCTACGACACCGGTTTTTATACTTATTGTTAATTCCAAAGAAACACACCCTATACTTTGTGATGAATCAAATAAAACTAGCTCAACTTTTATAAAGAAATCTACAAATTTCATCATTATTTATTATTTGTTGTTATTGTTTTAGAACCATCATTAATACAAACACCACCATCAGCAATAGCAGCAGCTTGTATCTGTTCAGCCGTAAGAGGTCTGAAATTAACATCATCAGATATGGCAACACGTGATGTATGTATAATGGTTAATTTAGATCGAATTATATTAGAAATGTTAGTACGTATTGTTGATAATGCTGTTGATAAAGTTGTACCGAAATCAAATGATAAAATCATTGATAACAATAGTAATAATAATAATAATAATAATAATAAAGATGTTGTTGATGATGATGATTATGATGATAATGGACAGTATTCACAACCGGAAACACCAACAGAAATAGAAAATATTTATTTTTAAAGTTGAATTATAGACTAAAAACAATATTAGAATCTTGTTATTATTATTATACCAAAAAAAAAAAATTATATAATAGATGTTAAAATTATATCCATAAGAAATACATGCGGTCGATGTTCGGTTGAGGTAGTGGGGGTACCCGAACAACACATAAATAGTAGATGAGTTGTAGAAGTGGGGACGGCGGTGCTGTTTTCGACCGATGTATTTCTTTCGGCATTCTACTCTACTTATTTAACATATCTATGTATGAATCGATCATAGATATACGTTTAATGCTACTTCATAGCCTACAGTTTTAACATCTGTTATATAAAAAAAACAGTGCCAGTTTGTTCATGTTGTTTGATTTTATTAATGAATTTTAGACAAGTTTTTCTACGATATTATTTCTAATGTTATAAACCAAATAATCCAGAGGATTGTAAAACAAACAAAAACATTGTCGATATGATCTCTATTCACCAGTAGTATTTTTAGAAAGAAAATAGAAAATTTAGTATAATTTAGAAATACATTTGATCTCAATAGATTGAATTTAAGTAAGTGCCTTTTTATACTTAAAACTTTACATTTAAGAACTCTGCTGTGATTTCTCTAAAAAAAAAAAGATAAACCGTGAAATTTTTTTTGTACAAAAATTACTGGTATTTCGGTTGATTTTTAAGTAAAAATTGATGATTTTGGATTAGATTTTCGATTATTGGTTTGTTATCTAGTCTTTAGTTTTTTTTTGTATTCGTTCTAGTTAAATTTTTCTTTTTTTTTTAATCTCTTGTAATTTCCTGAAACATGAATTAAAATGTAATATGATGTACAGGAGGGTGGGCCATTTTCGATGGTATTTCAGGTAAACTCCTATGGGTAGTTATCGGAGACAAAATAACTATACAGAAAAACAAATCCTACAGGTAAAAATGATACAGATGTATTTGAATTGAACGTAGAGTGCCATGAAACAATTGCTATTTCAAATTGTCAAGTAATCATGGATTTTGCTTGATTTCTTGAATTACGGTTCTTTTTATCGGTGGATCCACATACGAATTATCTAGAAAAGCTTTATAATAAATATTTTTCATCAATTTTGTGTAAAAAATGCAATGATTATTGCAAAAAAATTAAAATCTAGTAATCATTTGCCAAGTCGGAGAAACAATTGTTTCATAGCACTCTACGTTTATTTTGAATATGATTTTGTAATTTCTACCTGCAACATTGAATTTTGTTAAAAAATGCCCCCATATTATTGAACATAACTATAGCAAACTATATATATTTGTAATCAGAAAAAAAATAAGTAATTTATTGAGCTAAAAATACAGAGCATCATCAAAATAGTGGAAAAATCAAAAAAATTGAATAACTCGAAAACAAAAGAACATCACGAAAATCTGATGACACCATCTGATTACTCATGGAAAAGTAGTACGAGAATCAGTTAGTTTGTCCCCGATAACACTTAAATACCATCGAAACTAAGACATACTCGAAATTGTCTTTTCAGTTTTTTTTTTTTTTTTTTTTGATTTAGAAATATCTATTGTATGTTGTATTACTATCATGTGTACTAATGTATTTATTTATTTTTATTATTAATTAATTATTTATATTATTTGTAAGACCAAAGCATTTTTTTTTATTTAGTTGAGTACTTAAAGTGTTCAGCCATTATTACTTTGTGTGTAAATGGCGTAATGTACATATCACATTCCATATAAAGGATTATCAAAGTACAATTCGATTTTTAATCCATCTCCCCATAAACCCACTACAAATCCATTCCATAAAACAAACAAGTTTCAGTCAGTCATACAGAACTAACGAGCATTATATAGGAGGCGTAGTGTTTACAAATATATACAGATCACCCTTTATTTACCACATGGTTGATGATCGCTTAATTTCTTTATAATTATTGTTATCTAATCATTAGAAACGATGATGATTACAAAAAAAACTCATTTATTATTGTTTATAAAATATTAACAATTATATACAAAATTGAAAACAAAAATAAATTAAATAAATCTTCATGATTATAATGAAAATAAAAATCAATTTAAAATCAAGTTATTTCTTGTTGTGGTGTAACATTTGTTATAATTTCACTTCTATTATTATTGATTGTAGCAATTTTAAAACTGTCTTTATTGTTACCTTGTGTTATCAATAAAGTTTGACCAGGTGTGAATTTGTGTTTCAATAAAGATCGATTCGTTGTTGTATTATTACCTTTTTGAATCTGAAATCAAATCATAATTAGAATAAAATTTGTTACATAAAATAATAATAATAATAAAACTTACAATACCACTAGTTGTGATTGGTTGAAAAATCGGTTGTATAACAGTACCAACTTTTGCCAATTGTACAAATCTTTCAACTTGTACATCATTCGTTACAGTTTTATTTTGTTCATCAGTTTTTTGATTCTCGTGTTTGTTTTGTTCGAATTCATCATCATCTGATGAATCTTCAATTTCAATTGTTTCAGTTATTTGCATCTCATCCACCCGTCGTTTTTTATTAATAAATGGATTATTAACAACAACAAATGGACGTTTTGAACGTTTAATCTCCATTATTTTACTATAATATTTTTTACGTTCCTCTAATGGTAATGGTAATAATAAGTTCTTGATTTGTAAACAATTGAAACGATATAAATATTGTAAATCGGTTTTTTCCGATTCATAATTAGCACTTAATCGTTTCAAAACGTAAATTTCAGATTTTGCCTGTAATTTCAGGAATTATTATTTTACAATAAACTAATAATAAAAAAAAATTACCCAATCTAAGATTTCTTTTGTTGTTTTATATTTACGTTGTTCATTATTTGTCATTAAAAACCTACCAAATAATTCTACCAATCTATCGAAATTCTCTTCACTACGTTGTTCTAAACGTAATAATGATTCAATTGATGTAATATTATGATCGTTTAGAAATTCCTGAGGTACATTTTCATCACTATAAACACCAAAATCACCACAAATCTATATGTGGTGGAAAACAAAAGAAGGTTATTATAAAAAATTGAGTTAAATCAAACGAAAAAATTAACACTTACATAAGGTCCTGGTTTTGTTAAATATTTTACATCCATTGGTTTATTTACATTTAAATCTAAATTCGTCAATATAACAACGCTAATTTGGAAATCTTGATTAACAGGACAGAAAATTTGTGAAAAATATCTACAATAAAAAACAATTTATAATTAAGTCGAGTTTTAGCTACCACTTAAACCCAACTATAATGCTAACATTTATTAAGTCACACTTTATTAAAGCTGTATTTAAGTTCTACATCTAACCACCTATACGTAGG
>JAZBGY010000106.1:0-97088 GCA_037414755.1 Lydus trimaculatus | reverse complement strand
CAACGTCGTTGTAATTGTAATGTAACGTCATTTTTGGGGCCTGTGGAAGAACTGTACTGGGCTACATGGAAGAATTTTACCGGAGGGCCCAGTCTGGTTTTTGGCGGCCCTGCCTACACTACCAACAATAAGTAGGAAAAACTTGGATCGGTTTGGTATCTTTCTTTCCCCCAAAATTGGTTTAATTAAAGTTTGCTCTTTGATGTTGTTTTTGGATTATTTAAAAACGCAGGTCTCTTGTGTAAAAGACTACGTGGTAATTGGGACTATAGGGAGGGGGCGATTACATTGAGCGACTTTAAACGCTGCGACCAAAGTCGCTGTGTGTAATATCGTGTAGCGACTTTAGTCACTGTGTGTTGCTATGGTTTCTACATTATTTCCAACACAGGAACAGTGTTGCCACTTGCAAATTTTCCATCAGATCTACCGGATACTTGATAACAATAACACTGTTAGCGACTTTAAAGCCTCGTTCAGACTTTTCAAGTTACTTGAATTCAAGCAACTTGAACCTACTTGACAGGTGTGAACCTAATTTTTACTTGACTTGAACTATTCGTTCACGTTTGTTTCAAGTTTCAAGTGAAGTAGAGTTTCGGCCCCTTTGTCATCTCACAATTTAAAAACATTTTTTTGGATTAAAGTGTGCGGCGCGCGCGTGGCGTCTCCACCAAAAATGGAACTATTCCTTTGAATCGTATAGATGCTACAAGCGGAAAAATATAAAATATACCAATTGTTGGTTTTCCCTCTGTATAATTCCGTAAGCGGTTGTTAAAAAATTTAGGGCCACCTACTCTGTCTATAGCCAGTTTCTCGGCCCCTTTGTCATCTCACAATTTAAAAACATTTTTTTTTGATTAAAGTGTGCGGCGCGCGCGCGTGGCGTCTCCACAACAAACTTTTCAAATTCCACACGCGAAAGTATCCCGGCGCATCCACCAAAAATGAAATATTCCTTTGAATAAATATAGGTGCTACAAGCGGGAAAAATAGAAAATATAGCAATTTTCCTTCTGTATAATTCCGTAAGCGGTTGTTAAAAAATTTAGGGGCCCCCTACTCTGTCTATAGCCAGTTTCTCGGCCCCTTTGTCATTTCACAATTTAAAAACATTTTTTGATTAAAGTGTGCGGCGCGCGTGGCGTTTCCACCAAATTTTTCAAATTCCACACGCGAAAGTACCCCGGCGCATCCACCAAAAATGGAACATGCCTTCTGTATAATTAGTAAGCGGTTGTTAAAAAATTTAGGGCCCCTAAGCTGGTGCCCCTACTATTTTTTTTTTGTTGTTGTTGTAAATAAAACAAAACTAAAATACTTACTGTATTAATGAATCTTTGGCAAAATTAACACTTAAAAAACGATAACCAACAATATTTTCTGGCCAATAAATATCAATCATTTTCGTATCATAATATTGATAAGCTTCTAAATAACCTAAATATGGTATATTTGTTATAATAAAACGATTCGTTGGTTTTTTATCAATTAAATCATTTGTTGTTAATTCTTTAACAAATGGTAACATAAATAAATTCTCATTAAAAAATTCTTTAAATGATACACACGTCTTTATATCTTCTGTATTATTATTATTATTATTATTTGTTGATATTATCAATGGATCATTAACAATAATCACATCATCATCATCATTACTCGTTGGATGATCATCATGATTTGTAACAATTGTAGATTTCGTTGATGATTTCGGTGATTGTTTCCATTCATAGATCCATAATGGTTTTTTATAATTATTTAATTTACCACCTTGTATTTGATGGTAAATATTTGTATAATACAATTTACCATTTATATAACGTAATGTATCAATATTATGTTCTTCATCATAAATAAATGGACCAATAAATAAACGATCTTGATATTGTGGTACACAATGTATACCAAATTTTGTTGAATTTAAATAATATTTAAAGATTTGTTCACATTTTATTATTACAGTTTTATGATAATTTCTAGACATATTAATAAAATCCATTAAATCCGTATATTTTATTGTATAT
This sequence comes from Lydus trimaculatus, assembly GCA_037414755.1. NCBI lineage: Eukaryota > Metazoa > Arthropoda > Insecta > Coleoptera > Meloidae > Lydus > Lydus trimaculatus. Next base: position 95,058 of record JAZBGY010000106.1, on the reverse strand, counting down.
TTTGATTTTTTAAATAATAAATATGTAAAATCTGAATTTAAATAAATCATCAACCATCTAGATGCTTTCGATATTTTCGGTAATGATATATCCAGTTTATTATTATTATTAAAATAAAACATTTTTGTTGCAAAATAACGATTTGTTATATACAAAATTTGTGTTACATTATTCATATCTTTATGTTTCCATTTCATACCACGATTCTCTATTGTTGTTGTTGGTGGTGTTGTTGATGATGTTGTTACAATTTGTTCTAAACTTTTCACTGAATGCGTTGTTAATTTCTCTTGTATTGTTGTTGAATTCTTCTCACAAAAACCAACTAATAGAAAATGATTTTTCGTTGGTGTTAATATAACGAATGTTTTATTCGGACATAGATTTATCGGTAATTTATTATTATTAATCCATTTAATCATTTCATTATTTATTGATGATGGGGATGGTGATGATAATTTTTTTAAATCCAAACAATTCTTTGGTGGTATAGCATCAAAACGATTACATAATAATGTTGTTGTTGTATTATTTGATCGTCCAATTGTACACCAAATTTTGATTTTATCATCATTATAACCTTTTATCAATAAATTCCATGGTAATATACGGAAATAATCTAAATGGGCATTTTTCTGTCCGATTATCTTTAAAATATCTAAATTGTGTTTGAGTGGTACTTGAATTTCACCTTCAAAAATCGTATTGTATTTATTACCACCACTGATTGGTGTCTCATCATTATTATTATTATTATTATTATTATTACGACGCTGTATTGCAAAATTCTCATCTAAATCTTCACGAATCTTCTCAAATGCTTGCTTACGTTTACTGACTTTTGTAATACTGTTATTACTAGTAGTTGGTTGTAATTCTTTAGTTTCAGCAATAATCTGATTATTATCATTGGATTTATGATCTATTTTTTTTTGATTAACTAATTTGGTTTTGTATATTGGATGTTTATTACGGTCACGGTATGTGGAAAAAATTGGACGTATTCTAGCTGAACTTTCCGCATTTTTCGGTTTTTCTACTTTCTTATTATTATTATTATTATTATTATTATTATTATTAGGTTTACTTACAATTAAACCACCACAAGAACAATCATGACATAAATGTTCCAAACAGTATGGTATAATATGATTTAGATGATTCAATTTTATTAAATTCACATGACATTCTTTTAAATTGTAATTAATTGGTGGTTGTTGTTTTTTTGTTGTTTTCGTCTCGAAAATCTTATCAATATCATAATCATAATCATGATAACGTTTTGGTGCTTTTGATGTACGTTTAATTTTCTTATTATTATCATCACAATTACCAATAATAAACATTTCATTACCTTGTTGAATGATTGTTTGTGTAAATTCACGTTCAACTTTTGCTAAATTCTTTTTAATTTGTTCATTTAAATGTAACATTTTATATTCATTAAATAATAATGAATTATCGTGTTGTTTTTTAGGACATTTACATAAAAACATACAATCAATCAATTGACAATGATTTGATAAAATCGGTTCACATAATAAACTTTTACATAAACAACCGTATTTACAATAAGATTTATTACAATATTCATCAACATTATTATTATTATTATTATTATTATTGTTTTCTATATTGATAATTTTACAATTTAAACGTTGTAATTCAACATCGATTCGTTTACGTTTCTTTTTTATCAAATTCTTTTGTTTTACATTATCATTATCATCATTATTTGAATCCCTTAAATCATCATCTTTTATTAAATCATTACTAATTTCTTTAATTTCCACATAACGTATCATATCATCAATTATATTTTTAATTTCAACTTCTGGATCTGTTCTATTATCATTATTCATTAATTTATTATCATTATTATCATTATTTATAATTAGACGACGTACTAAAATGTTTTCTTGTTTATTATTGTAAGCTACAGGAAATTTGAAGATTTGTTGTTGTTGTCTTCCTGGTTGTATTAAAACGCTTAAAGCAAAATCTGCACGTTCTTTCGTTATAATAACATCATCAAATATCGGTAGTAAATGTAAAAAACGTTGATCAATCGGTTTATTTAATTCTGGTAAAACTTCAAAATAGATTTTTGGTAATTTTTTAATTTCTGTTTTCCAAAACTTACAACTTTCTTTCGATTGTAATTCGATTTTTTTCGATAAAGGTCCAGGTCTATAAGATACTTTTTTTAATGGTTTGGATTCGTGCATTATTGTCGACAATAATGACAATTTTTTTGTACTATTATTATTATTATTATTGTTGTTATTGGAATTTTTCATCATTTTTTTATCATCATCGATTACACACAAACAAGAATTGTGGTGTTTACGGGTTGGTACGAATAATTTTTGACTTTTATATAAAATAAAACTGTTATTATTTTTCATTTGTTTATTTTCTTGATGATTTTCAGTATTTTTCATCGTTTCAAATTGACGCCGCATTTCAGCTAATGTTCTAGCTTTAACCAATTTCGTTGTTGTTGTTGTTGATTTTTTCGTTAAAATCCTCTTACCTCTATCATTATTACCTCTATCATTATTATTATTAATTCGACCATCATATGGACTTTGTTTCATTGTTTCCATTAAACCATCTTCAGCACCCAATTTCGGTATTGTATAACTAATTTTTAATTGTGAATTTTCATTGAGAAAATCCTCTAATTTATCACTAACAAATGGTGATTTATCTACATTTTCCATCATTGTTGTTGTTGTTGTTGTTGTAGCAGCAGCAGCAGCAACTTCTTCATTATGTTTTACAAAAATTTGTTCGTCAAGTCGAATTTTTTTCACCTGTGGAAAATTTGGATCATTCAATGAACTGTTGGAATTTTCCTCTTCTTTTTCAGAATAGTGTTCTTTTGGTTTTTCGTGATTTTCGTGATTATTTGCTTCAACTAAATCTACACCACCGGTAACATTAACAATAACAAATTCTGTCTCATCTGTTCTTGTTATTAAAGGGTCATCATTTTGTTGTTGTTGTTGTTGTAAATCGTTATCAAAATCTGTATCATTATTACTAATAGATGATGAATGATGAATTTCAGCAATTTGTTTGGATTTTTTGATAAAACAATCAAATTTCGTTGAAGGTTTTTTACAAAAATCTTCAAAACTGTTTGTTTTCTTTTTATTTCTTAAAGATGATAATTGTTGTTTTATATTATTAATTAAATCATCTTCTCTACTTTGATTTGATACATCAATATCATCTTCAATTGGATCTTCATTTATAGGATTGTTGTTTTTATTTTTGGAATTTTTTTCAATTTCAATATCTTCATCCTGATCTTCATTTTGACCTTGAAGACGCTCTAAAATTGTTTCATTTTTATTATCATCATGCTGATCTTCATTATTCGTATTTTCAACATTTACCACAATTATTTCATTTCCATTATCCTCATCCTGATCTTTATTTGTATTCGGAAGATTCTGCCCACTTATTTCATTATCATTATCCTGATCTTCATTCGTATTTTCAACATTTACCACAATTATTTCATTTCCATTATCCTCATCCTGATCTTTATTTGTATTCGGAAGATTCGCCGCCCGTATTTCATTTCTATTATCATCAACCTGCTCTTGATCTTCATTTTGACCTTGAAGACGCTCTAAAATTGTTTCATTTTTATTATCATCATGCTGATCTTCATTATTCGTATTTTCAACATTTACCACAATTATTTCATTATTTTTATCGTTATCATTATTATTATTATTATTAATTGTAAGATCATTATGATTAACACTATTGCTATTTATAGTTGAGCTTTCTAATTGTGTTATCACAGCTTCTGTACAAGTCTTATCAGTTTTTAATGATGTATCATCAACATCATCATCATCATCATCATCATCATCATTACTAGTTCTAATTGTTTTATAAAATTGTAATTTTTTAAGTAATTCATCACATGATAGTCCTGTTGTTTGTAGAATTTTCTCAATTTCCTCCATTACAATCCTACCTATATGATAATGGAAAATTACATCCATTTAAGAATTATTTAAAGCAAAACAACAGGTAGATATAGAGGGACATGTCGTTTAACTAACTGTGTTTTATTGATTTTTCAACCAAGTCATATTGTTGAATTAAATATTTATCGTTTTGTTAATAATTGAAAGAGGAGCGATTTTATTTAAAAAAAAAAAAATTGTAATTTTTAATTACCATAGATGGCGCTGTTATTTGCAATTATCATAAATCTTCCACATTTTATTACGATTAACATTAAAATCCAAAGTAATCATAATAATAAACAATTACTAATTGTAATCACCTTATAGATTATGATTTTAGCAAATTTTGAAAAATTGAGGTTATGAAAAAAATGACGCCATCTTGTTTACACGTATATATTTTCTAATAAGAAATTACCATATTATAATCGAATTCTAATATAAACCGGATTTATTTTCGAAAAAAATATCTAATTGTTTATCAAAAAACAACAATTATTAATATTTAAAATTAACAATATTCACGAGATTATTGAATAAAAATTTGTATAGATCTTAACAAAATGGCGACCACTATATCTTATAATTCATGAAATTTCAGATAACCAATCTCTATCACAATACCGTGTTTATATTTTAATTCAATTGTTTACAATAAATATGTTTCAAACAATTAATTGATAATAAACAGAAAACTCACCATAAATTTGATAGATTTACACTTATTTTGTTGTTATTTCTTTTTTGTGGTGGTAAAATGATTAAGAAAAACTCACATGGGGTAAAAGGCAAACAAAAGCGGCCATTTCCGTTTATTGTTAAAATTGATTATAATAATGATAAAAGATGGCGCTATCGATATTGGCGCGTTTTAAATTCTACGTTTGGTGTTTACGAAATAAAAATGACGCTGATGTGTGAAGTAAAAATAATAAAAACTCAATTTTTCTGTAATTAATATTGCCAGTGCAAAAAGTAAGTGAATATAGTGTATACAGATAAATTTTTAGATGTTTTGATAACAAATTTGAAAAAGTTCAAAATTTTAGGTTATGTTGACAACAAGATGGCGCTAAATTGATCACGTGTAAATTTTCAAAATTTTGCAACCGATATATTTGTATACGTGGATTTTTATAACTGTATTTCTATAGGAAAACAATGAATCTATAAAAAATCAATAAAATTATAACTATCAACAAATTAATTAACAACAACAAAAAAAAAACAAAAACATTAGAATCAAGTAGGCTACGAATAACAAAAGATTTGTTTACAAATCTAGGAGGCTTTGTACAAAACACATAACGACTGAACAGGGGAATAATCGATTAAAATTGATTTTTAAGAATTTTCACCGACTTACCTAATGATCTCTTTTTCTTATCAATTACCACAGATAGATAAAACAATGATTATCAATAAAAACGATAAATTACCACAATTGTAATTAATACAACCATCATAATCGAGTAGTTTATGAAACGTTTATTCATTTGTCTTTTAGTATCCGAAAATAAAAATGGCGACAATGGTTTAGCGGATGTTCCGGTCGACATTTTCTTCTTTTTTTTTTAAATAAGTTTTTTATTAATGTAGTAAAAATATAATTATTTTATTAATAAACATTAATATTAATAACAAAAATATAAAATTGTTTTTCCTGGAAGAAATGGTGGGGGAGGGGTGTCCAACAACATAACCTCACATAATGCAAGCCGATGGTATCTAGATTGTTTTAATTCAAATTATTTGTAAAATTATCGTTTTTTTTTTTTTAGATTATAATTGTATGGAATGTGGTAGCCAATTTGATGCTGCATCATCATTACTTCAACATTTCGCCCAACATGTAGTGGAGAATTTGAAATGTCTGTCATCATCATCATTACAACAACAACAGAAGACCCATAAAAAATTGCCTGAATTACTACCAATTGGTTTATTAAAATTACAAAAATCAATTAATAATCGAACAATAAATGAATTCGATCCAACACGATTTTGTCTTGTTACACTTGATGATGATGATGATGAGGAGGAATATAAATGTGATTATTGTGGTGGAGTATTTGTTTGCTCGACTGATTTCAAAAAAACAGATACCACCAATAAGAAACAATTTGTTTGTAAATTTTGTTTGAAAGGTTTTACAGGGGAATTGAAAGTGCAACAATATGAAACAAATTGCCAAAAGAATAACAGATAATTAAGAAATCTTTTTTATATACCAAAGATAATGTACTTAATTTTTTTGTATTAGTTTAGCTTTATTTTGTAATGTTTTATAACGTGTGATTGAAATGTGTGCCTAAAATACTAGTCAGAGGGCGAAAAATATACCGATTTTTTCAAGTAAATAATTTAATCTTCCTTCATATTCCGCTTTGAAGAGAATTGAAATATCCCTACCCCTGGAGAAGGTAGCATTTGCTTGTTACTATTCTCATCGTCATTATTAACAACAAAGGAGTTTGGTCCTTGACAAAAGCAGATGAGTGATTTCTGTGGACTTTTGAGGGAGACATGGGAAGAGATTCCGGAATTAGTAATGAGCAGACTGAGATGAACAAGCGATATAATTATGCATGACAATCGTGCAAAGAAAGCTCTTACAAGGTACAAGAAGTACGGGAGGACGCACGTTTGACAAATTTGAGGATGCAAATAAAGAACAGGAACAACTGGATATGGCATACGTAGATATAATTCCGAAATCTGTGATATTTGCAAACTGATAGCAGGACCATTTTACCTACAATAAAACTTGGCAAACTGAGATGCACAAACGATGTCACCATCAGGTGTATAGCAACCATGCAAAGGAAGCTCTTACAATTTGGCAAATTGGCTGATGCAAAGATACAAACCAAGAATAGGAACGAATGGTGATGGGAGTTTGAGACCCCCTGTAGCATTGCTTGATCCCACTGAAGATGCGTAGCATTAACGTAATCAAATGAAGGATTTCCACATCAAACTACTAGTGTATAAAGAATAATTTTTACAATTTTCTGTTTATTTGTACTATTTAATTAAAAAAAAAAAAAACAACATCAGAATTAGTAAAGAAACACCACCAGATGACCATTTTATTTTCTAAATCTTATTATCTACAAAAATCACATTAGTTAAACATACAGACCAATATGGTTTTTCCAAATTATTTTTTTTTATCTTACAAATAATCGTAGAAAAAATTCTTAAAATTATCATCTTCGTTTATTTTCAGCACTCCTTCTGGTAATCCGTATTAAGGAAAACATCTATTTAGCAATAATAATAATAATAAAGAAAACAAGTAAAAAAAGGATATTGTTTTTCCCTTATTTCAATTCTGTCATCATGAACCCTCTCACGTCCATACGGTGAAATTTCCTGTGTTTCAAGATTCGATTAAGTTACAATTTTTATTTGAAAAAAAACATGTAGTCTTACTCTAGACCGATGGTGTTTTTCTCGGTGAATTGGTTCCATCATTTCTCCATTTTGATGTGACAATTTTGCTGCTACAATAATAAGCATTTTTCACCTTTCCTTTCATCAATTAATTATTTGAATGCTTACCTTTTTCTTCTTCACGGCGCCGTTTCATTTCTGCTTGTTGTAATGCCTCCTCGTTCCGATCCTGATTTTTTGGATGAAATAGTTTTGTGATTTTTATTATTATTATTATTAAGATAATTATAATAGTTTATTACCCTTTTCCGGCCCAATTTCCGTTCTTTTCTTAATTCCTTCTCTTCATCACTCATTTTCTCACGTTTATCTTTGATCTTACTACTAGGACGTTGTTCCTTTTTATCATTTTTTTCTAAAATGTAGTCCATTTGTTGTAATTTCCTTTCTTCATGTTTTGAACTCTGCAGACAACCAGGTTATAAAAACTGCATTAGATGTGGGGTTGTTGTAGTTGTGAATAAATGTTGCTAAACAAGGATGAGTTGTTGCACGATAGCGCCTTGAAATCTGGTCGCCAACATTGCTGTCACAACTCTATTTTTTATATTTATTTTGGCGGGTCAAAAACCAATTTTTTTCATAAAATTACATTTCATCTAAATAATGGCATCCATTATTATTGGGCATCATCAGATTGTGTGTGGGGGTTGGGGGGTGGAAATTGAGAGGGTCTTTATTGACTCGATACAAAAAAGTCTTACAAATTGTTATAACAAAATATTAATTTACGATTTTTCTTTCAACCAAATCTTCCAAAATTTCGTCGACTTTTTTATATTTTGTCAATGCGGACATTTGTTTTTTTAATGGAAATTTGGTTGAGTAATAGCCAAAAAAAAAGGGTAATAAAAATCATTACAAAATTCTTATAAAGAATCTGTTATAATTGCCACTTTAAATCGGAAAAGTTTGCTATTATAACAGTTACAAAATGTCTTTGTAGTAGTAATTCTAAACAATGTAAAATTACATTCTAATATCTGGTTGTAAAACATCAAATTTTTCATAAATAATTATTTGTAAATTCTTGACATTTTCCCCCGGGGTTCACACATTTAAATCCAAATACCTACCTCTCAACATAACTTCCATTCATTTTAAACTTTATGGAAGATTGGGCTGATTGCTGTCGACCTGTTCGCATTTTTCAAAGACACAACAACAACAATAATAATAACACAAGGTAACCGCCACATCACTTCCGATAAATATAGGCAAAACAAAAAAAAAAAAGAAGAAGAAAATAAGACGCTACAGGAATTTTTCTTCCAATAGAACTGTTCTTCTGTAGAACTTCTCCTCTGTAGAGTCGTACATCGGGTCGTTTATCTTGATATAAACCCCCCATTATTAATTTCTCTCCGTTTTTATTAAATACATCTTTAAAAAAAAGGATCTCCATAATAGTATCTTCGATGATAGCTGCTTTAACCATTTATAAAATTTTAAGAAATGCAGTGTGGCGCAGTTATTGAAGATTTCCAAGGATTTTTTTTTTGTTAAAGATTATCCGTTATTACACCCCATACATTAATATTAAAAATTAACATTCAAGTCCACACACAACACACCGTTTTTTTTTTTTTTTAATAATTTTAAATTATAAATTAATAATACTTCAGCCCAATCTCCCAACGGTTGTAGATAAAGTATAAAATAGCCAGAAAGTTGGGGGGTTGTTTAAGATATTATTTGCAACCCTAAAATCTGCATCTTTGTTGTTACGTCACTCCGATACTAACCTTCATTGATGAACTATCCACTTTTCTTCGTTTTACATCTATGATACAAACAAAAAACAACAATGTTTTGTTAAATTCAACCAAAAAATAAAATTGGATTGTAATAGCAAATACCTCTATCAGGCTCGGGTTCTTGACTATGCCGTGCAATCGTATTAGAACCATTATTACTACTACTACCACCACCACCCAAACCAACATCTCTATCATCCCTTACTTCACGATAATAATGACCACTTCTATCATCATAATAACGTTCCATTGGACGATCATTTGAATAGCGTAGTTCATCTTTTGGACTGATTTCAACATATCGTTCCTCCTTTATTTTTAATTTTTTTTTTCAATAAAACTAATTTGTGGAATACAATCATTGTGTATAATACACATACCCGATATTGTCGTTCTTCTTGTTTAGCTAATTTCTCTTCTTTACGTTCACGACGTTTCTCACGTTCACGTTCTTTATCGAAATCATCACGTTTATCATCACGTCGATGTTTCTCTCTTGTTGATTCATCTTTATGTGATGGTCGTTCTGGACGTTCCCAACTAAACAATTTTATAATTTTTAACAATTAATTCAAACCAAAAAAAAGATAATAACAAAATATGGAAATTACCTTGAATATTCATTTGTTGATTGTTGGGTATTTGGGGTTCTTGATACAATTTTCATATCTTCCATTTTATTTTTCTTATCATTTTTCTCTTTACTGCCACTACTGCTAATTGTATTACCATTAGAAGCACTACTATTACCAACACTAATTCCACTATTATTGCTGACTTCTTCTATAAATCATCAGTTGATAAGAAATTTGTGTGATTGTGTGTTAGAACAAAATTTATTACCTTTTACTTCACCATTGTGTTTGTTGGATGTTTCGGTTTTAATTTCATGGCTTTTAACCACCTGAAAAATTATGAATGTTTTGATGAAAATTTATTAAAATTGTAAAAAAAAAAATATGTAAATTTACCTTATCTTTTTCAACTAAAATATGAAAATCACTCTCTTTCATCATATGTCCACTTAAAATTCTTTGTTTCAATAAACCAAGATAACTACTTGATAATGTAAATAAATCTTGTCGTGTATTTTTCTCTTCATCACGTACTTTTTCTATACGTCTTTCAATAAATTGTCCTAATTTTTGTAATATTGGAAAAAATGGTATAATTTTAATTAATATAATTAATGAATTACGTATTTGTACATAATCTTTTGATTCTAAACATGTAACCATTGCTTTAGCTAATTTATAATGCCATTTATGGCATACATGACGATAATTTTCATAACCAACATTATCTAAATTATCAGCATGTTGATTATTGACACGATATTTTGTTACAAAACCTGGATAATTTGCACATTCTTTTTCAAATAAATCTTTTGATTTATGCCATTTCATTACTGTTTCCAACATTGCATATAAAAATCTACCATAACGCATTGCCTCATTCTCAGTACATGATGTTATTGAGTAGGTCACATCGCAAAACAACTAAATAAAAAAAAGAGACAAAAAAAACACATATAAATAATCAAGAACAGATAGATTTGCTAAAAAGTCTGCATCATAGAGAGGTAATGCCCAATTGTTTTTTTTTTTTTTGTAGAGGGACTAAAAACTGTAATGAGTCATATGGATCGCCGCAAGAGTCGTCTTTGCCGTCTGTTTTTACCGGATTAGGCGCTTGACCTGATTCATATTTCGGGGTGCATCTCCTTTTAAGATCCTAAATTGATATGGTCACACCACGTCTGACAGTTTTCGCATCCGTAATATAATAAAGTTGGTATTGTCATCATTTTGTTAAATCTATTTTCTACATTCATTTCCTAGTCTTCTTCTAATTGTTCCGAACATTCTTGTAGTTTGCTTATTTTCTGTATTGCCTGCTCGAGATTGTCTTCTGAAAGGATTAGTATTGCTTGGTCCTCAACAAAGAAAATTATTTGTAAGTTTTGACGCTTGCCTGGATGCCATAGTATCAAAAATTTGTAAGAACAGGTGCTATGGTTCCACTCACAGATAGGGAGCCAGCCATTCTGTAGATTCGCCCCCACAGAAGACAGGAAATCAATGAGTTGAAATGATGTACAAAGATGCTCCACTGGAAGCACTGTCCAAGTATGCGACAGTCTAAGAGTGCAAGAAAGCTTCTCGACCTAAGTAGGAACGAACTAACAATAAGACTTGGAACGGGACTCTTGATTGGACCTCGCCAGTGAGATACCAAATACCAGACAATACAAATGTAACGCCTTAGCTATCACCCGCTAAAGTGACGAAGAGGTCTCCCGGAAAGATAGTTAATTTTGATAAAAATATATCTTTCCTGGGATGAAAGAAAGAAAGAAAATAAGAGGACAACTCTCCAGACCCGGGTCTCCTGTTGCTTTCGCAACATGTGGGTATGCTAGACCAACTACACCACCAAGGGCTCCATCATCATCTGAACTGCTTTTACTGCTTGCTGTTTATCGGGTAAAACTAATAACGCTACCGCACACCCAGTTGTGTCCAAATATACCTATCTAGGCAAATTGATGAAATTAAATATTCCCATGGAGGTATAAATTAGAATGAATGAAAGAAAGAAAGAAAGAAAGAAGAGGACAATCCTCAATAGCAGCTCGAAAAAATGCCACCTTCAGCCGGCTCTCCTGTTGCTTTCGCAGTATGTGGGTATGCTAGACCAACTGAGAGTGACATTTTTTCGAAATCTGATACCCTCTGAAGCTCCTCTGCCTTTCCCTATTTTCCTATATTCGAAAGCAGGTGAGAGACAAATACTCTTTTAATACGATAACTTTTCAGATTTTCTTTTGTAGGCAAATTTTGAAAGTTACAAGCCATTTTCCCTATCCCCCAAAAAGGCTATTAACTACAAGAGCGCTTTTGCTATCAAAACAGGGCGGCCGCAGCTTGCTTATTACTGCCATAGAGAGAGAGAGAGAGAGGAAATGAAGGAATCATTCAGAATTTGAAAAGTTAAAAGCAATCCCCCATTATGGTACAGACTTTTTTCCTCCTAATGGTAAACTTTCTATAGATTTTGTGTACGGAAATTACATTTTGTTTAACTTACCCGATCATAGCAAAGTAATGTAGAAAAATTTGGTGTTTTCAACATATGTATTGTATGTACAAATTTTGCACAATAAACAGCATCAATTGATGTAAATGTACATCGAGGAAATAAACATAATTGTAAAAATCTTGTAATTGTTTCATTTTTAGCTGATTTAGCTGAACGTGATGGAAACCAATTATCTTTTTCTTGTTTTAAACGATATAAAACTTTTTCAATATGTTCATGTTGTTTCTTCTTTTCATCTTGTAATTTTTCAATTAATGTTAAATAACGTTCTTGTTCTTTTTTATTTTTATTATTTGTACTACTTGATGTATTTGATGATGATGATGATTCCATTATTGATAATGATTGTTGTTTTGCTTTTGTTATAACTTGTTGATAAATATCATCTGGTACAAATAAATCGTACATTGTTAATGACCAAAATGTTGTTAAAAATTGTGGTGATATATCTTCCCATGTTTTCATTGGATGTAATGGTATTATTGATTTATGTACAGGTTCCATTACATCGGTTACAGCTTCATAATATTTTTGATTTTTTATATTTGTTGATAATTTCTTATAATTAGGATCGGATTTTCTCAATTGATCATATTTAATCTGCAAAATAATATTACAATAAATTTATGCAAAAAAAAAAAAAAACACACAAAAACTACCAAAAACAACTTACATTAATAGCATGATTAAACATAGGTCTAGCTAAGAAGAATGCTACCTCATTTGGTATATGATAATCCAACAACATACTATGTATCGATGGTAATTTATTAACATATTCATCAACTGATAATGATGAACCTAGAAATGTACCAAATTGGACTAAAGTATCTTGACATTGATCAGCTAATTTCCCGACTAATTTCAAATGATTTTTTTGTGTTTCACGATAAACAACACAATAATTCTGTTGTGCCATCAATAAACACAATGCAACAGCTAGATTTTGTTCAGACATTGCTTCTTTTAAACGTAACGATGATTTCTTTGTATTACGTACTTGACTAAAATAACCAGCCTACAGAAGGATTTTCATTAATTAAAAAAATACAAAAGTATAGAAACAAAACAAATACTTCAGCTTTTAATAATTCACCACCAGCCATAGCATTAACTTGATCCATTGTTAGATCTTCTGCAGCTTCCACACCCGCCATTTTCTGCACCACTTCTTTCAAAATCAACAAATCCAAACTAACAAAAAAATACACACAAAACAAGATTAGAGTAATGGCGCACTTTTCGGGGGCTGAGTGGAGGGGAAGAAATCGCTCATTTTCGTACCTGCCTATTGAGGCGGCGTCGGCTACGGTTTGCATAATTGCCAATAGTATTCAACTTTCAATACTATTGGCAATTATTCAAAAATTCAATCAGGGGAAGCGATATCATCCCCCCCCCCAATCACAGCACTCTGTGATCTCTAAGAAGAAATAATTATTTACCTTTTTTGTGCTTTTAATTGATTTGCAACATATTGTAATAGACCAGTTAATTCGATAACATATTTTTTATAAACTGCACCACAAAAACTTGATAAACTTTGTAACCATGTTGATATTGATGTACTATCATGTTTAACACGTTTCTTATCAGCATTTGCTAAACATTCAATTAAACAATAACCTAATACATCATATGATAGATTTGTTAAATATTTTAATGAATCAACAACTGGATGTATTAAATTATTATAAACTTGTATTTGTAATAAAATATAATCAAATAGGAAACCAGGTGAACAATGTGTTAATTTACCAATTAAACGTCCAACAGGTTTTATATTTTCTTTACTAACACGTTTCATAATATTTTTAATTTGTTTCTCAGAATCACCACGTTTACGTAATAAATCCGGATATAATGAATATGTTTCATTCTTCCAACGACTATATAAACAATAACGTTTCTGATATGGATATAATTTTAATATAGTCCAAATTTCTTCAGCTATACAACAATTACAATCCATATATGATAATGATGGAAATATTGTTGTATCTAATATTGTTAATATATCATAATATAAATTATTATCATTATTATCATTATTATTTGATAATAATGCTGATCTACTTAAACGTATCACTTTATACATTAATACAGGATCATAATGTAATGATGCACCTAATTTTATTAACATTGGTATTGCATTATCATGTAATTCAGAAAATGTTGTTGCCTGTTTTGGACTTAAAGGATTCTCTGGTGGTGGTATTGGTTTACCATAAATTTTTGGTCCCAATGTACAATTCCTATAATTATTATTATTATTATTATTATTTTTATAAATTATTGTCAATACAGCAGCATGTACACTCCCCCTCTTAACCGCGTATTCGTTATTTCCGTTGACAACTCTCTTTTAATCGAACAGCATCAACTTGCAGGTGTACACACACTTCTAGATAAAAATTAAAAGTTTTCATCATCGCTTATTTTGCTTTCTCTCTCCCCAATTTTCGCACGAATCGTAACGTTTTTCAATGTTCAACTACGAGTCGAGACTTTTAAGTCTTTTATTTTTCAACGTCAGATGTTCGGGTCTTAAGGTAATTATAAACCGACAAACTAAATGTTGGCTACATGTTGCGTATCCAAACCGAACTTAGTTTTGAAATTAAAGTGGAACTATATAATGACTGTTGCTTTCATCATAATAGCTTCCCATGTCCAAAAACTATAAAGATGGTGACAGTTTTTGAAAAAAAGCAGGGCAAGCTATAGCGACAATTTAATGTTTGATTTACTTTTAAACGATGGTAGTTTGTTTCGCAAATTCGTCAGACTAACAGAATCTGATTTCAAAGAATTTGTTTTGTTTGGTAAAACCTAAAATCACCCCAAAAAGATACAAACTACCGTGCTATTATTACACCATCAATAAGATTGGTGTTGCCTACATTTAGCTGGCCGCTCTGTACTACTTTACCTTTACTACAATTGAAAGATAGGCCGAGATCCGAATCACGATTCAGTTTAGGTGTTAAACGAGTCGGTTAAGAGAGGGCGCCTACTGTATTAGAAATATTAATAAAATATAACACCTACTGTCTATATACTGGTTCAATAATACAATGTAATAATTTACATAAAGCTATAGCAATCGGTTGGAATGATAATGCATAACGTTCAGGTAAACGATTAATTAAATTTCTAGCACTTTCCCAATCACCAATTGTTAATAATGCTTCACATAAACGTAATTTATGATTTGTATTATATTTTTCAATTAAATTCTCTGGTTCTTCTGGTGATTCATCTTTTTCTTTATTATTAATTGAAATTATTTGTAATTTACGTACGTATTCTTTTGCATCTTTTAATGCTTTTTCACATTCTTTTTGCATAACTTTATCATCAGGTGATAACTAAAAATAACAATTTTATCAATTAAAATAATAATAATAATAAATTTATAGGAAAATTACCCAAAAATAAATATCGTCTAATGATATTATTTTATGTTGTAATAATTGTGCTGTCAATATATATAGAGATCTTGGTACATTTGTTTCACTATTACTTAAAAAATTAAATTTCGTAGCTAGTACTTCACTAACAATTTTCGGATCTTTCATATATGAACATATTAATGGTATAAATAATTTTGTATCATTTGGTTTATTTTCAAAACTTTCTAAAATTATGTCTAATACACGATTTGGGTCCAAATTGAAGCAACCTATTTATCAAAAAAAAAACAACACAATCAAACCATTTCTTATTGTTGTTGAAAAATATATCCTAATGTTCCGCGCGGTGGGCGCAAGGACGTGTCCAGACGTACTTTTGACCAATGTAGATATTCAATTTTTCAAAATGAGCGGGAAATTAAAAACACTCACAATCAGTGGCGTCGATAACACATTTGAAATTTACATACACCCTGTTTGGCTGATTAACTAGCCCAGATGACTGAAATCCCCATTTGTAGAAAAATGGACAGAAATGAAAGTTTCAAGAACGTATACGGTGATACCTCGTCAGTAATACGTTAACGTAGACAGAAAGGCAGTAGCTTGATTCTAAATAGGAGAAATGAATGTCAATTTCTACAAATGGGGATTTCAGTCACCTGGGCTAGTTAAGCCTAACAGAATGTATAGATATAAACAAAATTTAAAACAATTTTTACTTGAAAAAAATAATAAATAATAAATAAATTTAGAATCTATTGTCTACGTCACTGAATGTCATGTGTAAAAATTGAACACTATTGGCTATTATGCTACTCGCTCCGCGTCACCAAACAATTGTCAAGATTGACATTCCGGCCCCCTACGGAACATTACAAAATTGTACGAAACTATACCTATTAATGATTGTACAATATCTAATAGGTGTTCATGTTTGATATTATCACCAAATTCCTGATTGAGTTCAGTTTGTAATTTAGCAAAACCTTCACATTCTTCACGAAACAAATTGAATTTTCGTTGTTTATAACTGGAAAAGAGAAATGTAAAAATGTTAACAATATTTAAAATCTATCGTTTGTTTTATTAAAACGAATAGACAGTCTTTTATTTGTTTAATTTATTTCGGCACACGTCGTCTTCAATCAATTTTTGTAACTTTAAAAATCGATTTTCCCCCGTTATAACTGTGCCTGTATAGTAAAAATATATCCTAATGTTCCGCGGTGGGCGTGTCCAGGCATACTTTTGACAGCCATCATGTAACCGCCAATAGTATTCAATTTTTCAAAATTGGCGGTAAAATATAAAACGGTCAGTGGCGTCGATAGCATATTCAAAATTTATATATAGATATATACGAAATTTAAAACAATTTATTGAAGGATCAATTGTTTTAAGTTCGTATATTTAAATAAATTTAGAATCTATTGTCGACGCCACTGAATGCTACTCGGTCCACTTCACTAAGCAACTGTCAAAATTGCCATTCCGCCCCCTTCGGAACATTGTAAATTGAACAGACTGTAATAACAACAGATCTACTTACTATAATTTTGTTTTAACTTTAATGAATTTGGAATAGAATGTTCGATTCTTTAAAATACCAACTTCTTGTAATGTATCGATTTCTAAACGTTCTTTCAACAATTTATCTGATAGTAATTTGTCACATTCTTTTACAATATAACAAAAATTATGTCGTTCTTTTGAATCATCATTATGATGATGTTCTTGTATTGATGATGCATCTGTTATACTTAAAATATCCAATATAATTGATGGTACATCTGGATGTAATGTAACCAATTCTTGTAATGTTGACACAACTGAATCAACTTTAATTTGTCCTTTCAAACCACGATCTATCAACATATTTAGATTATTGATTAAATTCGTGATTTTACCACAATTTTTCTCAAATATCGGTGATTTTGTTTCATCTTTAAGTAATTGTATACATGTTTTCACACTAGAAAAATTAAAGAAAAACACAATTAAAATCAGACGCAATATTTGAATGTTAGATCAAAGCAAATGTTAATTAATTAAGTACAATTATATAAATAATTATATGGAAAATTTGTAAATAATTCAATTACAAATTAATAAAACACTTACAATTCATTTTTTCCGGACTTTTCCCAGTTTTTCCAAACATCGTTTCCCACAACACCTGCCATTTTTCCTACACGCTGAAACGAACAAGTCCACCAACAAACAAATAACAAAATAACCAACAGAAATGCTGCTCTGTTGTCAAGTTGTCTCACATAAAAATGTCAGTAAAACAAATCAAGAATTATTATGAAATATAAAAGTCGACAATTCAATTACACTAAATTATAGATTATTTCGATCAACATATTGACAATTTACTTATTTTTATCTATTTTTATCGACAATAATTGGTAATATTAGGAAAATAGAAACAAATATCCGCAAATCTACTGATACAGTGTAAATCTGGCATTATTATATTGTAGCGGATTTTTCCACAACTATTTTATAATATAAATAATCATTTTGTAATTGTTTACATATTTAATGATTGAAAAAAAAGACAAAACGTTCAATTGATTTATTTTCATCTTTAAGTTTTTGCAAAATTGTAAAAATACGATTAGTGATTATTTTAGTTTGGCCAAAATTGCAATCGATTTTCGGCGCCAAATTCAAACCACCTCAAATCTCTTATTTCCACATATTGAATAATATTACTTTGAAATGATGGTATTATTATATAAATTCTAGAGTATTATTTCAATTATTGTTGTAAAATATAGAAGAAACTTGTTAAAATTTGACTAATTTCGATTTTTTTGTTATTTCTAGTTATATTGAAGTAGTTTTACGTAGTTTGTTTTAATTGGTTGAATTTACGTAATTTTTAGTGTGAGGCGTATATAGCATTCTAGTTGTCATTGTTCTGTCAAATTTGTTCTAACCAAACATTTTTTGAGGTGTTTTGATCATAGCCAGACAAGGGAAATCTTTTCTATTTTTGTTTAAGGTCAATTATTTTGTTTAGACAACAAGATTATGTTGTGTGTAAGTTGTTAGTTAATCATTTCATTGTTTTACTAATGTTTATCAACTTTTTAAAAAAAAAAATAACATTGTCAAGTAATTTCCTACTTAAAGATGTTGGAAGAGTTCCATCAAGATTATATAAAAAATTAATAATAAATACGAATTGGAATTTTTTAAAGATAATAAAACAACAACTGATAAATAGTGTAATGGCTGAAAGTAGTAATAATGGTAATTGTAAAAACGTTGATAATAGTTTCAATAGGATTGATACCATTGTTGGTGTATCAAAAGTACAAAAACAACAACAAAGTGGAAGAAGACAACAACACAGACAATATAAAAAGGAAAGTATCAGACAAGTACGATCATTATCATCATCAAGTTGGCCATCATATCATAACAACAACAACAATAACAATATCTTTATAAATCCATATTTTCAACAAATGGTAGCTATGAACAATTATCAATATAGCCAACAATTACCGCAATTTGATAATTTAATCAATTATCATCATCAAATGCCAGTATTTCAATCATATTCACAACCACTGTACTTCCACAGACCGCAAATGGATCAACAACAAACACGATTATTGCATAAAAGATGTGGTAATTTGAAAATCAAAACACAAATATTACAATTTTTAATTAAAAACAATTTACAGATGAAGAAGATTTAATTCGAAATGGTGTTCGATATTGGGAAGATTTATCAAAAAACAACCATCCAAATCAAGGCTTTGAATTCATTGTAATGTCTTACAATGTATTGGCACAAGATTTGTTAGAACAACACCCATATCTTTACAACAATTGTAAATCATCTGTATTAAATTGGAAAATCCGTTGGACAAATTTATACAATGAAATCACACAATTCAATCCAGACGTATAAATTTTTCTTATTATTATTAAAAATTCCTAAGATATGGAAAACATTTTTTTTTTTTTTTTTTAAATTTTACAGATTCTATGTTTACAAGAAGTACAAGATACACATCTAGATACATATTTTTCACAATTAAAACAACTAGATTATGATTGGATTTATAAAAGACGTACCGGTATACGTACAGATGGTTGTGCGATATTTTTTAAAAAATCTAATTTAAATCTAATTGAATCGATAACAGTTGAATATAATCAATCAAAAGCACCTGTTTTAAATCGTGATAATGTTGCTATTATTGGGAAATTTTCATCAAAACTATTACCAAATAATGAATTTATTGTTGCTACAACACATTTATTGTATAATCCGAAAAGGGTGGATGTACGTTTAGCACAAACACAATTATTATTAACGGAAATTGATCGAATCGCTTATCAACAACAAATCAACAATGAGTAATATTTCACTTTTTTTATTTTTGTTCGATAAATATTGTATTTTTATTAATATTTTAGACATTCTTATCTTCCTGTTATCATAACTGGTGATTTAAATTCAACACCAGATTCGGAAGTTTATAAATTTCTTGTAAATGGTGATTTCAATTATGAACATTTACCAAAACGGCCAACAGCTTCTAATAAAAATGGAAAAGGTCTAATACCATCAACTTTAAGAATTACAGGTACTGTGTGTGTTCAGTGGCGTATTAAAGATAGTAGGGGTGTCCTTAAATCTAACACTAAGGGTCTTTCTGGATCAAAAATACACAAACTTTTGACGATGTCGTCCGGTTAGTCGGAGGGGGTTCCAAATTAGCCAATAGAGTTCACACGTCTCGTTATATCTGATTAACCACGGCTGACGAGTTGATGATGTGGGCGGGGTCCCCATGGTGACCTAGCAGTTCTCAACCTGTGTATTTTTGTTCCAGAAATACCTCTAATATGCCACTTGTTTGTGTAGAATGATTTTTCTAACGTTTTGTTTCTTTTTTGCTTTCCAAATAGATCAATGCCAGCATGCTGATCTAATACGAAAACGACAAATTAACGAAATTCTACCTCGATCTGAAGAACATAAATTAATCGAACTGGAACACAGTGAACGATCATCACTATCAAACGATAATGACAATAATAAGAATCGTGATGATGATGATGGTGATGATAATCATCTATTTTCATCAGGAACTCTATCACATAAATTATCTTTAAAATCTGTTTATAATCATAGTGATAAATCTGATCGAGAAGGTACCACATATCAAGATCGTTGGTTAACAGTTGATTATATATTCTACAGGTAATAATAAATTAAATTTTTATACAGAGGATGTCTCATCTAAAGGTGGACATCGCCGAAAATCCTTGATTAATGCATTAAGCATCAGAAATGAATTCTTAGAATTTAGTAACACGATTCCATAAAAGGGCGTGTGTGGTTCCTTTAAAAATTAGAAAATCTGAAATACTCATTGGAAGTAATAGCCCACAATCTGTGTAGATTTTTTGTTTTGTTTTCTGTAGTAAAAGCCGACATGCAGAACCAACTATCCGAATGCCTATTTAGGAGTTAAAGTTAACCCCTAAAGGCTGTTTTCTTTGTCTTAAAAAATGTCCGCTATTTTTCTTTGTAATAGATGTGAAAAACCAAATTTGTGGAATTTTCCGGATAATGCATACAAATAGACTTCAAAGGTGCTCCTGGAGCAAGTCTTGTAAAACTAGTAGTGGTTTTTAATGGAAAACCTAGATAAACGTATAGTGTTTGAAAATTTGTAAATAGCTATAAGCTGTATATCCAGTACATGCAGCAGTTTCTGAGAAAATGGCATTTAAAGTTTCAGAAAATCAGTGTGTAATGATGTGACCACCCACAAGTGTAGGCAGACCGTTTAAGGGGTAGTGTACGAGTCTCTCTCTGAATAGAGGGTGTCGGGGCTGGTACACCTCGACAGTTGAACTACGTTTAGTTCGGGTACTAGCCTGCATAGCTATATAGTACTCTGACTATAGTAGAGGTTTAGATAGACCTCAATCGAAGCTGCAGCTCCAAGCGAGAAATCGATAACTGAGTTAGGTCCAGCGGCGCTGATCGAACGCTCCCGGTCTCATGCACAGAGACTCTTATTGCAATGTCAAGTCCACTAAACACCTACGACGGCCCTGACCTCTAATTTCTTACAATATTGTATATCGCTCGCTCTCTCTAAATTCTTTTCTATCTATCTAGTTTAATGCATAAATAAGGGATTTACAGGGAAGTCCACCGTTAGGTGAACCACACTGTAATAAAATAATAAAAATATTGTTATGTTCTAGTGATATTGAACGAGAATCAAATAATTTACATTTAATATCACGTTATCGTTTACCAACTGTTAAACAATTACATAATGTGAATATACCAAATAAAATTCTAGGTTCTGATCATTTATCATTAATTGCCAAATTCAAATTGGTTAATTAAAATGTGTTTTCTTCTTGTATTTTTAATAAAATAAATGAAATTATGTTATATTTTTGAAAAAAAGATAAATAAAAATAAAACGCTATTAGAGAGGTGAAATTTTATTAATTTTTTGAACAACAGAATCACTTTTTCTTTAACATAATTTACCTATTGCACAACACAAACAAGATAACATATCATTATTATTATTATTATACAGGGATAGTGGAATAAGTAACTTTCCAACTAGACTACCATTTTACATCTAGTGTTATTATGATTTATTTTTTTTTAAATTATTTATGTGTGTTTACACCCTACACTCCATCTATATTCGTGTGTGTAAAATTCGGTGTTTATTCCCTAGCGCACAATAGAGAACTATCAGCGAATTATTACAACAACAACAACAACAAATATAAAATAAACGAGAAAAGAGACAGTAAATAGATTTTTTCAAATATTGAATGTATTTAAAGTCTCAGTTGTGTTCATTTTAAATTTGTAAGTAATTCAACTAAATATGGAGTGTTCGGTGTATTTATGTGTGTGTGAAATACATAAATCTACCTTAATTATTTTTTCCAATAAAGACCAATTGTGCACTAAAATTGATCTTTAAGAAAAAAAAGCAAACTATCCACAAAATCTACACGATTTTTTGTAAGTACATTGGAGAAGCATAGATTAAAACATTTTTTTTACCCCCTATAATTGATATTTTAAAGCTATACACACCACAACATTTAGAATTAAAAGTATAAAGAACAACCAGCATTTTTTTTGTTGATTTATATGATTTTTTTTTTTAACAAGAAAACAACAAGCACAACAACATGCAATAGGATTATTATAACGTTAGCTTAAGATTTTTATACAGTGTGTGTGTTTAGAAAACATTAATATTCTTATTTTTGCAAATTATTTATATGTTTTTATGTATATATATAGATTATTTATAAATATTTAAACAAATCTAATTTCTAATAGTGAAAAAAAATTAGTAAATTCTCCAATAGAAAATCTGAATTTAACAACATCATTGATTGTTTAGTGGTTTTTTTTTTTAAAAAAAATAAAATGAAACTACATGATGTCTTTTATAATGTGATGTGGTACAATTAAGATTATTAATAATAAAAGAAATAAAATAAATTCAGATTTTCTATTGGATAATTAACATTAAAATCTGGTCTAAACATCAACCACCATCTTTTTATGTATATCGGTATTACCGACTACATTACAAAATTCTTCAAACGATATTTTCCCATCTTCATCTTTATCAGCAAATAGAATTGTTTTATCAACAATTTGCTGTAATTGTGTATCTTTTAAATTATTACCAACCATCATTTTTAATACCTACAATTTTGATAGTAATTGAGAATTGATAAGAGAATTATTAAAATTATCAATTTACCTGAAATAATTCACCATTTGAAATGAAACCATCATTATCCATATCGTAGATACGGAATGCAAATCTCAATTTCGATAATTTGTCGCCTTTTACACTAAATTGCGACACACCTTGAATAAATTCTATAAAGCAAAACAAAAAAAAGACAAGATAAACAAAGACAAAATTGTAGACGAAAAAGTGATGTTCTAGAATAGAAAAATTAACTAAATAGATGTATATTTTTAGAGCATTTTACTTGAAGGGGAACTATATAAACATATAAATGTTAGCTAAATTTAGTTTTACAACACCTGACACACATTTATTTTTATTAATAAATTAATTACTCAATTTTAATTGATACAAACTATTGTAACAAAAAAAAAAAAATTCAATCTTGATTGTGTTTCACTGCAAACACTCTTTCATAAATACACAAAACATGTCCAGTTTCATGAGAATTATTGTTTACGTGTTTATTACATTTTCAGTTATCTTTTGAATACGATTGTCTTTCTATTGGATAGTTTCATAAAAGAAAATGCTTTTCAGCTTTAGTTTAACAAACAAAAACGACATCAAAATATAAGGAAAGAATGATAAGATCTAAAATGTTGTTGTTTTTTCTCCGATAATCATAAAAATGTAATAAAAATTTTTTATGATTTGATTACACGTGAATTACACGTGTCTGTCTACATACAGAGTTATGACACTGTTTTTTTCTTCCCTCCAACGTTATTTAGTTCCAAAAACTTCATAAATAACGCTTTTATATATAAATAAATTTCAGGAATTTAAAAGACTTGACAATCCGGTTAATACCTGAATCTATTTAAGGTCTTTGCTGAATTCACAAGTAAATTTCACGACGTGGGGTAGTGTAGTTAGAATAATTCATTCCAAGGGGTAAGTACGTGTTTTGTTGTTTGTATCCATACACACACACACACAAGTTTAAAGGAGAAAATGAGGCTTAAAGTTCACCCTACAAAATCAGTTGTTTTTACACAAATATTTCCAAAACGGCTCAATTGATGACTCAAAAAAAAACCGAATAGTAGAGAACCGGTCGCCCAGGGGGGCTTATTGTCTTATTCACGGATGAGGCTATAAACTATTGTCATTTTTTTTTTATGCTTTTACCCCTTTTTACCCCATGGTTGAATTGAGCCACTTGCAATTTTTCGTCCAAACAGCAAAGTTACCTCGATGCTTCTACTATTGCGTTTTCGAATCTTCAAAAAATTTTAAAGCCGTTTTGGAAATCTTTGTTTGAAAAAAAAACTGATTTTGCAGAATGAACTTTAATCTCCATTTTCTCCCTTAAACTTGAGTATGGACATGAAAACCAAAACACACGTGTCTTTTAGAGTGAATTGCTCTACTTACACAACCAAAAAAATTATCAAAATCGGAAGTTTCCTGTAAATTTGCCAGCAAATATGATTTTACTTATTAAAACAATCTTAAATGGGAAATAATAAATATTTCCTCAATTTATTATAAACATAAACAGAGTTATCTAATTATTGAGGGAGGGAAGGGGGTAGGGATTGCAAAAGTTTCCGTTATCACCCCCCAAAAAGCTTTATCACACAATAACTGTACTACTTTGTAACTAAACAATTCGATTATAACAGATGTAACTTTGTTAATACTTCAAAGAAATTATTTCAATCATATATAGAAAATGAAATTACAATGAAAACTGTGTTGTTGGTTACAATCAGACAAGTACCATCGTTTCAATGGCTACAGAAATATGTGGAAACGAACAAAATCGGAGCGCGACACCTATACCTAACTTTCCTTGTAAGAATGTAAATGTACGCTAATCATGGCTACTAAAAAGACGATATTTTATGATAAATTGAGTGACTTGATGAGGACGAGCACAGAATTTTTATTAATAACGAGCGATACACGTTGTGGCATTTCTTCATTACAACGCGTAGTGGTCAAAAATATTGAAAGAACCCCGCGACACAAATATCGCTTTGTCGCCATTATGAGTTTGCCAACAGGCGTTGTGTTCGCTTTTACAAGTGCCACAGCCCACAATTTGCATTGTGAACGTTTTCAGTCTTTAAACCTAACATATAAATCAGTAGCGTAACAATAATCGATATTAAAAGTAATTGTGATGATAAAACGCAACGTTTTCGAGTGAAAAAAACATAATTATTCTTCGAGAAACCTGAAATATCGAAACAGTGTAATGAAACACAATTTTATTGGAAACATATTCCTGTTGATCTGATATTCTAATTTTCATTTTTGTTTTCCAGTATTTTAGCTCACAAAACTAAAAAATATAATAATCATTGAATTTGTGATTGGAAAAAGTCCCAAAAACTTTCGTGATAGTTTCCATGTCATAAAATTCGTTGTGTTTCAGTTAAGAAATTGGAAAAATTCCAATATATAACTAGGGGGGGCGTTCATGATATTGGTGTCAACCGATGACACCCCTTTGTGATCCCTTCACATTTATTATTTCATAAATGTAAAATTAGTACAAAGCTTACAGTTTTTGAGGTGAAATCGTTGAAAATTCCAGCTTGTTCCGATCAAATTAGAGCAAAATTCACTAGTATTGATAAGAATCTCCACAAACTTTCACTAATTTTGATTAAACTGGTGGTTAAAAAGTTCCTCAACAAACAAGAAACGACTATTTTGTTGAAAAGGTTGTACAATTGTAAAATTGGTAAAAAAGAAGACATTGGGGGTCATCCGGTGCACGTCCTAAACCCCACCCTTGGCGACGCCACTGTGTGTATAATGTCTAGTTTTTCTAAAATAAAACGAAAACGAAAGCATATAGACAACCATTTATACATTAAGAAGTTTAAATTTTTTTGAGAACTATAAGAAATTCATTCATGTGATGGATCTATTAGCTCCATAAAAAGGGAAATCAGTAAAGGAAACAGAAAAGTACACGATTGAGCAGCCAATTGTAACATAGTACAGATTATAGTCATGTTACCACACTCATAGATAGAATCGATGCAGTTTTATCGAACAATTGAGTTATGAGGCTTTAAATGGTCTAAGACTTGAGCTTATAACCACAATCCTAAGATCTTACAGACCACCAATATAACAAAATCAATTATTCTTTTTATTATCATCATCATCATCATTCATGGTTATCTTTATTTAATTAATTACCTTTAAAATCCACTTCACCATTACCATCAGCATCAAATATATCAATAACACGTTGTACTAATGGATTTTGTTGTAATTCAGGTAATGACATGAATTCATCAATACTTAAAGCACCAGAATTATCCAAATCTAATTTACGAAAACGTTTTCCGAGGCGTCGTATCTCATCGGCGTCAACTTTAAACATTTGAAAACAAAACAAAATCATCAACAAATACAAAACCAAACAAAAAAAGGTAAAGAATTTTCAAAATTAATTCAACTTACAGTTTGAGCATAGCTCCATGGGCAGGGAGCTCTCATTACCCTAAAACAATTATAATTACAACAACAACAACAATTAATTGATTTAATTTAATTATAAGAAAGTAATATTCAAATCGTTGATTGTGTGGATATTTTGAAATGGGCTTGCCCCCTGGAAATTAGGCTAAGCCACAAACATCAAGATTTCCCCATTGGATGTTCATATTTTCTATCAATATATTGAACAAGTTTTTGATCAATTTATATTGGAAAAAGTATTGTAATTATTTTCCACAATTATTACGTACCATGGTTGCTGTAACTTGAACACACGAATGATTGATAAACCTCGAATTCTGCTACTTTTTTTCTGCCTAATTCTAATCAGTTTTCTAAATGAAAGACGAATTATTACTAAAATAGTAAGATAGGTGGCGCTATTATCGAATTGTTTTAGGGGAAATTGTTTTTAAAAAAAACAAATTACTGTAAAGGCAACACTGTTAAAATTGAATTCGCCCGCGAAACATTCATTCGACCAATTTTTATGATTAATTGAATGATTGTCGACAATTATTTCTATCGTATTCAATTATTATTCGATAATTTATCCGGAAATTGCAGCTAAATTATTCTACAAAATCGTTATTATTATCAATTCGAATCTGTAACTTTTAGAATTGCCAGAATTTCATTGAAAAAAAATCAAGAAATTTTCCATAGCTACCGGAAATTTCGATTTTTATTCAAATAATTTTCTAGAAAGTTCATTTTTTTTTCAATAATCACCACGTGCTATTCTAATAGTTGGCGCTACTGCATCATCT
Organism: Lydus trimaculatus; assembly: GCA_037414755.1. Classification (NCBI taxonomy): domain Eukaryota; kingdom Metazoa; phylum Arthropoda; class Insecta; order Coleoptera; family Meloidae; genus Lydus; species Lydus trimaculatus. Next base: position 67,280 of record JAZBGY010000106.1, on the reverse strand, counting down.
CCTATCTCGCTTGCTCCAATTATTACCAATATGTCAGAGTGAAATAACAAACTTCTGGAATCTTCTACTACCTAGTAACTTCTCTCATTTCACAGTTGGTAATAAAAAATATTGAAGTTTCATAGTGATTTGTGCGAGTATTGCCTGTCTCTAATCGTAATCGTGACTATTCCAAGTCTCGAAACCGGCAATTTTGTTAAATTAATTAACGTGATTCAATTAGAAACGTTGATATTTCGATTAATTAGAATAAATCGAAATAAATTGTCAAAATGACGGCAATGCCAGTTATTGGAATTGATCTCGGCAATGAGTCTTGTTATGTTGCTGTTGTAAAATCGGGTGGTATTGAAACGATTGCCAATGATTACAGTTTACGAGCAACACCGTAAGTATTTCAAATTCATAGCCCCCAAAATGGGGACTTATTCGCTATTTTTTTTTTGTATAATATCAAGTAGGCTGTTTTTTTTTGGGGGGAGTATTTGACATTGATCGACAATCATAGCAACCTTGATTTTTCGTAATATCCTACCTTATATGATTTCGGTGAAATTCACCAAATTTGGTGATAAAAATATAGGCGAGATTTTAATCACTTATTATTATTATTTTTTTTTTGTTGTGTTAGATCATTCATTGCATTTTCCGATAAGAATCGTATATTGGGGGTGGCTGCAAAAAATCAACAAGTCACCAATATGAAAAATACTGTATACGGTTTGAAACGGATAATTGGTAGGAAATTTCGTGATCCACAAGTTCAAAGAGAATTACAAATTTTACCATTTACTGTAGTTGAAGTAGCCCATGGTAATATTGGTATTAAGGTAAGTAGATTTAATGGATATTCTAGAATATAGGGGGCGAATTAGGAAAATGTAAATTAATTCAATTCTACTCTATTTCAGGTGAATTATTTAAATGAACAACACACATTCTCACCAGAACAATGTCTAGCTATGTTATTAACAAAATTAAAAGATATAGCAACAACAGCATTACAAACACCAGTAAATGATTGTGTCATTTCTGTACCATCATATTTTACAAATAATGAAAGGAAGGCATTATTAGATTCGGCCGCAATAGCCGGTTTAAATGTTTTACGTTTATTTAATGAAACAACAGCCACAGCTCTATCATATGGTATTTATAAACAAGATCTACCTGGTACAGATGATACACCAAGAAATGTTGTTTTTGTTGATTGTGGTCATTCATCATTACAAGTTTATGTTTGTGCATTCAATAAAGATAAATTACGTATGATAACAACAGCATCAGATCCGAATTTAGGTGGTAGAGATTTTGATTTAGTATTAGCTGATTATTTTTGTAAAGAATTCCAAACAAAATATAAATTAGATGTTAAATCAAATCCAAGAGCATATTTGCGTTTATTGACAGAAGTTGAAAAAGTTAAAAAACAAATGTCAGCTAATTCAACAACATTACCATTAAATATTGAATGTTTTATGAATGATAAAGATGTACATGGTGAAATTAAACGTTCTATTATGGAAGAATTATGTTGCCATCTATTAGAAAAAGTTGAAACTACATTAAAACAATGTTTAAATCAATCTGGTTTGAAATTAGATGAAATCTATTCAGTTGAAGTAGTTGGTGGTTCAACACGTATACCAGCTATTAAACAATTAATTGAGAAAATCTTTAAAAAACCAGCAAGTACAACATTAAATCAAGATGAAGCAGTTAGTAGAGGTTGTGCATTACAATGTGCAATGTTATCACCAGCTGTACGTGTACGTGAATTTAATATAAAAGATGTACAAAATTATCCAATATCTATATCATGGGAGGCTAGTACAGATGGTGAAGCAGCTGGTGATATTGAAGCATTTCCAATCAATCATCCTGTACCATATTCAAAAATGTTAACATTCTATCGTCAAGAACCATTCTCAATACGGGCATTCTATACCGGAAATATACCGTATCCCGATAAAAATATTGGTATTTTTCGATTTATGTCGTTTAACACTTTAATTTGAAATATTCTTGTTGTTATTATTATAGGTACATGGATTGTACGAGATATACGACCAAATCCGGAGGGTAAAGCACAGAAAGTTAAAGTTAAAGTACGAATTAATATTCATGGAATTATGACAGTAGCAAATGCGGCATTATTCGAAGCTAAAGAATCTCCAAATAATGAAAGTGTTGATGAAAATCAACAACAAACTACTAATAGTAATGATAAAGGTGTACCACCACAACAAAATTCAACTGATGGACAACAACAACAACAACAAAATGATCAACAACAACAAACACAACAAAATGATGTAGATACACCGATGGCAGATACAACAGCTGCTGAGGTAGGCTCGACTACCAGCTGGACGAAGAAAATATCCGCCTGGTTCAGCGGGGTACGCATTTAATTCCGGCAAATTCTGACCTAGCAATTTTCATTCATTTTATTTTATTCTTGTCGTTCCTAATTTTATTTTATTTACTTATATCATGATTCCGGTTTAGGACATTTGGGCGCTGCGAGGCAAGGTTCATTGCGTCGAAGCCACTCGGGCGAGAAAACATTACGACGCGAAAACACTACGGCGCTGTTATTAGGCCAACTTAGGGATTGTCCCTTGAATTTGGGAGTAAAAGAATTGTATAGTGGCGTTTTCAGGGGAAAAAACAAGGTTTTTTAGGGGATTAATTTTTTTTGAAAGGCTAAAAAAAGTTGATTATTTAATTTTAAAAAAAATGTTTCCGTTAATTGCATATTCAAACTTTTCATTATTTTTTTACTACTGGCGTCTAGATTTTGGGGCAGCAGCTGAGATTTGGTTATGTATTTTGTTTAAAACTAGCCATAAGCAAATTTTGGGAAGAAATATTGTACAACGGCATTGTTTTGTTGCCACAAGTGTTGAATGTTTTTTTTTTCAAGACCACATGGATGTTTGTAAGAAACAAATTTCGTGGGAAACAAGGGATTTTGATAGAATATTTGGAAATATTAAGAGGGGAATTGGAACACTTGATTACAAGCCCTCAGAGTGGGTAGTTTTATTCTTAAAAAAATATTTATTAAAATTTGTTAGACCATACAATTCGGTTGGTTTCGCCTAATGAACTGCTCTCTCGTTTACCTATCTATGTGTCAAATACTCTGTTCAGACACGGCGGATTCCACTCGGTTGGAACCCCATGAAAATTGATAGCTGTTCAGACACGGCGGAAACTGCGTGGATATACAAGCGCCATCCAAGCTACATTTCAGTCAGCCAGTATGGTGGCATACATTTTCAACATGCGGAAACCGCCTTGCAACTGAACGACCTATTTGGTTCCTGTAGTAATACAAACGCGCGGCATCCGCACGGATCTGTTTTCCTGCGGTTGAGTTGCAGATCCGCAATGTAAATAGGATCCGCGCGGAAGCCACCGTGTCTGAACAGGGTCTTAATGTCTTCACTACGCCACAAAGTCCTCGCGCCTATTTGTCCTATTTCCGTCATGATTCATGTTTTGTTTGTGTTTAATTTTTGTCTGCTAAGGTCAGAAGCCGGGGTTTGTTTGTTTATCCCCCCAAAATTCACAGATCAAAGACAATGATAATAGCCCTCCTAAAAAAAAAACAACAAGGCTTGGGTTTAAAATTTCCAATTTCTATTCAAATTTATCTGAAATTTGTTTTCCTTTAATTCTTCAATTTCAGGATAGTGGTGATAAGGAGAAGAAAAAGAAACAAATTGTTAAAAGTATTGAATTACCAATTGAAGCATTAACATTTGGTTTTTCACAAGTTGAAATCAATCAATATACAGAACAAGAATTTAAAATGATTGCAGCTGATCGACAAGAAAAAGAACGTGCAGATGCTAGAAATGCATTTGAAGAATACGTGTATGAATTACGTGGTAAATTATCACAAGATGATGGTGAATTAGCACAATTTATATTAGATAATGAACGTACAAAATTAATCAATGAATTAGATGAAATGGAGAATTGGTTATATGAGGAAGGTGAAGAATGTAATCGTCAAATTTATATTGATAAATTAATGGAATTAAAAGGTAAAGGTGAACCAATACAAACACGTAAAGTGGAATTTGAATTAAGGCCAGTTGTTATGGAGGATTTCTCAAAATCATTACAACTTTGTATGAAATTCCTCGACCAAATCAAGTGAGTTTTTTTTTTTTTTTTTTTGTAATAAAGTCTTATCTAATTCTTTTCAATAATCCTAATTAGGGAGAATAATCCGAAATATGCTCATTTAACTGAAGATGAAATAAAGAAAGTCGATCAAGCATTTAAACAATCTTTCCAATGGTTAGAACAAGCTAGATCGAAATTAGTTAATGCACCGAAACATTTACCACCACCAATCACTGTAGCCCAAATACGTCAAGAGAAGAATACATTTGAAACAACTGTTAGTCCAGTTATTAATAAACCACCACCAAAAGCACCATCTCCACCAAAAGAACAACAACAACAACAACAACAACAGAAAACTGGTGATGATAAAACACAACAAAATTCAACTGAACAACAACAACAACAAACCAACGATAAACAACAATCAGAGAATATGGAATGGTCGTCAACAAATTAGGTGTGAAATTTAGTTATTGTAGATTGATGAAGAATATTCCTCTTTATTAATGTTAGCTAGCTTAAACACAGTTTATGGAGATGGTTGGTTTTCCCCCCTTTTTGTCACATAAACCGTTTCTCGCAAATGTTTATATTTTGGAAAGAAATATTTACATTTTTAAATTAAATTAATTATAATTAATGTAATTAATTATAAAAAATATTTTTCATATTTATCTGAAAATTAATAATAATTGTGCTGGATTTTTAATTTAACAGCAACCTATCGGTTATAACGTAATTAATCAATAAAACAACAACAAAATACACGGCTTAATCGACAGTTGAGCACCATTGATTGCGCTGTATTTAAAATGCATTTTCTTTAATTTTGTAGTTCCAATTTGTAGCTTCATTCCATTTATGTTCCGTTTCTCACCTGTCTATTTTGTTGTGATTTTTTTTTTTTTTTTAAATTGTGTTTAATAAAATATTAGAATTTATGTCCGTTTTTTGTTTTGTTTTTTTCTAATTTATCAATAATATTGTGTCTTTTTGAAACATGGCATAATTTGAAGGAAACCAAAAGCAAGTTCAGTGAACGCCAACATTGTCATCAATACATTTAGGATTTTTTCCAATGTTAATGTTGGATGTTGTATGTAGAATACGTAGACGGCACCCATAATTGTTCCAATTGTAAATAACATTGTAATAGCAGTTGCTGAATCTGTAATACAGACATGATATATAGGTGAGATTTTTGATTTTTTTTTAATAGGGAATTTTCGGTGATTACCTCTGTATTTATCTTTGAATTTTCTAAAGATTAGTATTTTTGCAATTTCAAAAAACAAAACAGTGAACGTAACACTAGAATCACGTCCAATATCCGGTGTGGGTACCACACTACGATATTTCGCTATTGCCATTATTGATTCACATGTTGCAAACATTGGATAATAATACAAATTTAAATACATTAAACATTCAAACATTAATTCAGGATCTATATTCATGTTGGTCCACACTAACGGCCGATATTCAACTATTTAGATTCTGGTTGGTTGTTATTTCCAGATCAGTGCCCCCCATTTTGATGTATTTTTAGTACATAGAAAATCCCCCACCATTCCTACATTTGCCAGATGGAAATTCCAAAAAATTAACAACGCTAAATAGCGAATTTATTAAAATCCAATCAATACAAAATTATTTCAAACAAATTAAAAAAACAAAAATTAGAATTAAAAACATGGTGGTCCCATACAGCGTCGTTTCTTTGACAACTTCTTGGGACACGGTACTCCACCATTAAGAGGTTGGCGCAGAATTGTTCTCGATCTTTCCGAATTACCAACACCACAAGTTGTACTACAAGCCGACCATTCGGACCATTCAGATACCAAACAATCTACTGGTGTATTTGCATCGTTGTTGATTGTTGGATTTTGTACAAGATTGCCAACGAATCCGTCCCGCACTATACGGCAAGCTTCCATGCATTGTTCACCTGTGAGGAAATTATTGCGATTGCCTCGACAACCACCGTAAATAAATGGTAAACACATTCCTTTATTTGGTTCGTAATACCAACGGTTGAAATAACCGCTACAAGGTCCTGGCTCGCTATTCTCCATACAAACACCTAAAATTTCAATTGTATTAAACAAAATTGTGTAGTTTTTTTGGTGCAATAAGTATACGTTTAGCTGTTGCCATATCGAAGGTACAATCTGGTGTATCGATACAAGGACTTTGTTGCATCAACTCAACTCTAGAGCTACATTTTTGTTGTAATCCCGGCTCAACAAGTAGTAAACGTGTACGGAATTTAACACCATTACCACAAGATGCACTGCAAGGACTCCAATCGCTCCAATCTGTTGTTGGACACATTGGGTCTTGAGTTTCTGGAATTCCCCCAACACACGGTGGTCCCATACATTTTTCTTTTTCAACAGTTGTAATATGTGGACATTTCTTCCGGCCCATTTTATCCAAAAATCGTCGTGTCCGCATAATAAATCCAACACCACATGTGGATGAACAACTCGTCCATGTGCCCCATTCGGTAGTCGTACAAACTCCACCAGTTTCTAATGCTTCAATAGAATCATTTTCATTCGAATTTTGATTTGTACCACCATCATTATCACATTCTGGAATTGCAGCTACACACATTTCTTTGGAGACTAGTTGGCGGGCACATTGGAACATTGCAGCTTTTTGCGGCATACGATATTCTCTGGTACGCATACGTAAACCTTTACCGCATGTTACTGAACATGGACTCCAATCGGTGTAATCAGTAACAGCACATTCAGCTGAAAGAAATCAACAAATTTAATTTGGAATTATTCGTGTGAAATTTGAATAATTACGCCTGGAGACTTCCTCTGTGTTTTCACTAACATCGACTTGAGCATTCAGGAAGTTTTCATCGCAATTCTTCGGTATGACCTTTTCACGTTTCAAATAAAGTTTAGCTAGTGGTGGCATTTCTTTTTTGCTAGGATCATAGAATGGTGATCTAGGATCTTCTGGATATGTTGTTGTAATGCGATACATACGTTCCCTTGGTTTTGTTTCAGCGTTCGGTGACTAAAGCATTTTTATTAGAATTATTTGTCAAATTTTACTAAAAATTTGAAATTTTTTTACCATATACGTTATACCACTATCAGTACCAGCATCATAAGGAAACAAATCAACAACCAGATTTTCAATCCATGTACAATTTTTCAGACATAAATTCAACCCATTAACACCAACAACCCAGTCTGGTGTTGGTCCAAACATTGATGCCAACGAGATCAAATGGTGACGCCGATCAACTTTGAAATTCGCCGATGTATTCGTATTAACATTAGGATACCATAGACCGGCTGCTTTAATAATTGTACGTAAATACCGACTTTTTGCACGTAATTCAGTTTCCATTAAACGCACCGAACCCCATTCAGCTAAACTACGAAAACCTTCTGAGGCTATTTGACCTACACCCCAAAATGAAAAATTACGTTCATGTGATGCACCAATTACATCAGAGAAATGCGTTAACCACAATGAAAATGGGAAATCTCTCGGATGGGTCTCTTTCGACCAAATACCTTCAAACACCATCTAAAAGAGATAGTTTTGAATTAATCAAATTTTTTGTGTACAATTCCAATTGAATTACATTATATTTAGCTTCATCACAAGCACAACATTCATTATCATCATCATATTTGATATCTTGATCGGTTAATTCGCAAAATGTCGTCGTTAGACGACCTTCGTCAGCATACCAATGATAAGAGTCTACAAACACCATCGCTTTGAAATTCACACATCCTGATCCTGGTGGTGGTGCTGTCCACATGAAGAACACCTCAGTTTTTGGTAAATCATTAATTTCCGATATTGTATTGATGCATTCTTCATTGAATTTCGTTAATGAATCACTGAACAGTTGGAAACTACCAACTGTTTGTGGTGATAAATTTCCAGTTTCATTGGCTGCTTCTACATTGATAATAAACCGTTGGAAATGTTGGACTTTATCAAATGTCCTCGAACCCATTAAATATACTGTAGATGTTGTTTATATGTTGAATTTATCAATAAATGAATGGACGAATTGTGTTTAACTTACATGTATAAACTTTTCCAGGCACATATTTGCCAGGATCACCATTGATTTTAATTTGGAAACCATTATCACCTGGTAATTTCCCAACTCTAGAATGGTAAACACTAGGTTCACGTAGACAGGCGAGCACAATTGTCGGCCATAAAATTAGTAGGAAACTTTTCCAAATCATATTCGCTTTAGTATTGACAATATTCAACTGAATTATTGTTTTTATTAGAAATAAGATGTTGTTATCCATTAGTGCTGACCTTTTAGATAATCTGGGGTTAACTGACATTAACAAAGAAAACGGCGAATAATTCAAGAAACATTCAATTTTATTTTGTCGAAAATGTACATTTTTGTTTTTTTTGTATCACAGCTCAAACCTGGCTAAGTTTGAATTGTTCGGATGTTGTTCGTTTTGATAAATAATAACAAAAATTTCTATATCAAAATCACAGATAAAAAATAATTTTGTTCGATTATTCAATTGTTACAAAAATATATTGACGGATGACTACTAGAAAGTTAAGATGGGACCCTCTCGATGGTCGAGAATATCTGAAATAAAATTACTTTCATTAATAACTGCACAGTCACAATTTTGTTAAAAATCTAGAGGATAACGTCTTATAGGGCCATCAGATATCCCTGACTAGGGTATAACAGGCACATTCGCAGACGATACAATTATTCTGACGTGCATGGGTGCCAGGGCATCAGGGACTTGCTGGCAACGAAATAGCCATCAAGAGATGAGCCGGAGATTGAGAAATCATAGTCAACGTCTGTGTTGTTTTAGAATTACCGTAATTAGAAATTCTAGTCTAGATAGTGCAGAAGAGTGTGTACCTTTGGCAATGCTCCACCAAGGCAATGTGACGTATGTCAAGAACGCATTCAATGGAACCGATTGCGCCCTTTTGTTCTCTTTCCAGAAATGGAAGGTTTGTGTGAATCCACGCATCGTCCATAATGGATTGTAGGCACCATCATCCAATTCTGTGAACAAAATTTCGTCAAAGGAATAGCACATACCACACATATGTAGGTATACGTAGTTGGGTATAATTTAGAAATTGATTTTAAAACATTAAAGCCCTATCCACACTATCGGTCCGGTCTCGATCCGCTCTCGCTTAGCGCAGTCTCCAACAGGATTTGGACACTTTCTACCCCCGCCCGGCCTTTTTTTAGGTGAAAATTTCGAGGCCTTTTCTATTACCAACATAACACAAACAATTAAATTTGATATAAATTGTCAACACCGGTGCTGGAGCGGTATACCGACAGTGTATGCATTTCCCATATGAGAATATTTGACTGGCAGGAGAACGGCTCGAGATCGAACCGAGACTGGCACGGATATAGGTGTGGATAGGGGGGCTTTAATTGTCTCACCATTTGGTCCGTCGTTGTGTTTATGTAAATCACACCAATAATAAATATGTGTCCCATCTGGTGTTATACGTTTCGGTGGTATGATATGGTGTATCCAGTTTCTATGATTTGTTGTTAAATTGAATTTTTTATTTTTCGGTAATGTACAATAACTGTAAATATTTTTTATTGTTAATTTATTGTAATTTCCATCGAAATTTCGATTAAATTTTCGTATTGTTTCATTATTATCATCATTATCAATAATAGTATTATTAATATTATTTGTTTGATTTGTTGTTTGTATTGTTGATAATTTATCATTAGATATGCAACAAAATTCACCAATATCCTGTCGTGTACATGGTAATTCCTCTTTACCATTAACATTAATATAAGGATGTTCTGTACGTTTTTCATCAATTGTATGATGAAATGTTTCATTATTTAAACTGATAGCATCATCAGCAAATTCAAATTCTGTATTATAATTCACATTATCACGGATTTGTTTGGTTTTTTTCCGACGATTCAACAATTTCTCTTTACCAATTTCATAATCGGATTGATCCATAATTTTTGTAATTTGTGATTTATTACATGTACATTTATTATTAACATCAGGTGGACCTAATGGGGCACGTTGAGCGGCACATTCTTTTGGATCAGTACATGACCGACTGTACATTTCCAATAATGTTATAGAGTCACGTTTGCGTTTTTGGAAACATCCACAACAGCTCGATTTGGATGTAGAAGCAGGACCACACCTCTCTACAACCAACAAGATAAACAAATATTATTATTATTATTGTAATAAAAAACTATACTCTACAATATTCTATATTTCGATTTAGTCCTGCTTCTACTATCCAATTAACTAAATTATAAAAAAAAAAACAAATTACCATCTCTTAAATCACCAGCTTCAATCTCACTAACACCATTATCCAGACAATCAAGACCTTCACTTTCCGATCTAGCTTTAACATCAAGTTTTGTCTTCCATCCACCACGTACGAAATTATTAATATTCGCACTAGGATCACTTAAACGTCTTTGATGACGATAAATATAAAAATCATCAGGATCTTCATCCCAATCCGTATCGCCCCACAGATCTGTGGCACAATAACCTGGTTCAGATGTTGGTGTTTCAACACCAGAACCTTTTGGTTTCGTTACAGCCATTTCAGCATGTCCTTTACCTTGTGGTCCTTTCATACGTACAAATTCACAACGTTGACTTGTCGAATTCGAAAATAAGCCGAATGTCATCCGTTGGGCCATTTTCGTACTTAAACTCGATTGCTGCACAAAATCAACAATTCTATCTATCTATCTATATACAGGTTGCGTCAGTGAAGTGAGTACATGGTCCCACCATAATCTCTCTCGCAGAATCTACTATTGTTGCCCAGTTTTGGGGGTGATCATGGTTTTTCCTATGTACTCACTTGACTGACCCAACCTGTATATATAAAAAAAACAAACAATCAACACTTACTCTAGCATCATAGACTTTTTTTAAGGCGTCATAACGTATCGAACCCAAAAAGATGACACCTTGTACAGTACCGGCCCGATCGGCGGCAACTAATTCAACACACACCATTTCACCATCACGCACCAATATATCATGGAAGACTTCATCGAAATTGTCTACCATAAAACAGATGTGTGGATAAGTGATCTCTTCAACTTCACCTTTTGTATCCATTCGTCGGCGGCTCGGTGAAGCATAGACCTTCTGTGAGTGTCGTTTTAAAACTTGCAATTCTTTCGGACTTGTTCTTGTACAAATTGCTAATGTTAATGTGTATTCAAATTGATGGATAATTAGATTTAAATAAACGGTTTCTTCCCAATCAATATCTGGATCACCGATTGGTAATTTACGGCTGTCTTTACGGAAAACATCAACTTCAGTCTGAAATTTTTAATTTCGTTTTTATTTGTTGAATTTGTTATCAAATTACAAAAATACTTCAAATTTGGGTAAATATCTTGGGGAACCTTTAACGTGTTTCTTTCGTACAAAAAACAATAAATCATCACAATCTATAGTTGATTCGTTTTGGAATAAGAAATGTCGAACGAAAAGGTCTGTCCAATACGTAGTTCCTTGTAGCATTACAAAACCCGAATCTGAAAAATTTCCAATTAAAACACGAATAATTCGAAATTTTTATCAAAAAAAAAGCAAAAAATTCACCATCTTTCAGTAATTGTCGCATTTCTTTCGTACGTTGGAAATTAATTTCTTCCAACAGCTGTTCAAGAACTGTAGGCGTTGGATTATTAGCGAAAGCCATTATTTTATTTAAACAAATTAAAAAAACAACTACAACACTATAATAAACAATTTTTATTTGTTTCTTTTTATAAAAAAACAAAAGAGTCTTTATGGTGAAATTGTGTGACTAATACAACAGGGAACAACCCCATTAAGATCGATTATATGTAAAGGGGGTGTGCGCGTGCGATTTAAAAACACCGCAAACCAGTACCGGACTTGAACCGTATTTCCGTTTCCTTTATCATTAAACTCTATGGTGAAATGGTATTTTACAAGCCAAGTTGGCCGAATCGAAATAGACGAAGTATGAAGGCAATTAGGAAAATTGTAAATCATTTTTTCACACATTTGCACACTTTTGGGTCCCATACACTGCCAGTAGTGCAAATTTTCTGATATTTACACTTACAAGAACACGATTTTGAATCCCATTGCCAATTTGCATTTGTTCTAGCAATACATTCGTTATAATCAGCCTAAAATATTGTTTTTTTGTTCTACAAGAAACTGTTTTCTAATCATTTATTTTAAATTGCACTTACCATATTAATGCAAATACATTTACAAGATTTATTATCGAATTTTTGACGGTGTGAACATTTCCGTTTTTTACCACAAGAACACCGACACTCAACATCCTCATCAACTTTGATTGCATTACAAAATACAAGATTTGTTTTTGGATTTGTTGTTCTAACATAGAATTCTACTGGTGTTTGCTTAGATGGTAAACATCGCTTTTTACCAGAACACATACCATTACAACGTTTCACTACCACCGTATCCGGAAACACCTGTAAACAATCTGTTAATTAAATATCTTTCAATCAATATAAAACCATATGAAACACTTACAATCGATTCATCGGATACTGTAACTGAAACAACAGTTTCTCTTGGTACACATTCAACTTTTTTATACAAACTCTTCAGTGATTTTGTTATATTTGGCAATGAACAACTAACTAAAAATAATAATAATAATAATAATAATCATATTTGTAATACTTTTATTAAAAATTACCACCTAATTCCGGTGTAACACGTGCATTATTCCTACTTCTAGCCGATATTATTTCAGGCATTTTAAATGTACGCTGCACAATCTTCAATGATATTTCAGTTTTTTCAAAAATACCATCATCTACATCATTATCAGTATGGGCTGTAATCACATGTGGTTTTCTTCGACACAATCCTAATTGGAAAATGCTACCAATAATTAAAATTAACGTTAATTGTTTGTACATTGTGTTGTGTTTGATCAAAAACTGATAAGTTTATAGATCCGGTCATGATGGTTTAAGTTATTTTCGTTTATGTGCATGTGTGTGTGTGTGTGTGTGTATATGTGTGAATATACAGGATGAGACAATTCTTCTAGGAACATATAGGAGAAGGTACAAGAAACGCGACAGTTTTATAGCCGTTCTGTGAGTTGAACAGAGATGACTGGTGGGAATGTTTGTAAGATTACCCACCCTCAATAGTAGGAGAGCCAGCAACGGTTCCATTTAAGTCATTTTATAATGCAAGGTTTTAGACGAAGGAATCGTGTATAGATAAGGGTCTAGCAGCTGAACCTCTCACCTGACAGGTAAGGTAATAGTAACACGTCTGGAATTTTTATTGAAGCAAGTGTACCACGTGTAGATGATACTTGCGAAAATCTAGATCTTAATTTCACTGCTAACACCCTTAAAAAAATTATTAAAATGTTCGATTTTCATCCAAAACGTTGGCTTCAATAGGTATAGTAGAAACAGTCGAAGATTTGGCAACGTTGGGAAGAACCAACGTTTCTCTCTCATATAATAGAAAGAGACAAGTACAGCTTACTCTCTCTACTCTACATATGGTGGGAAGAATGCAGCGTTGCCAAACTTTCGACTATTTCTACAATATCTGCCTGTCACTCTGCACCCCTCGATTGAAGCCGATTGTTTTGAATGAAAATGACTGAAATGAAACCGTTGCTGGCTCTTATAGACTACAAGACGTTCTTATGTTCCTAGATGAATTGTTTCAACCTGTATATACGTTGTGACGTCTTTGCAAGCTTCTGGAAACATTTCTTAACAATTACGTTCGTTTTTGAATTATTTATTAAACAGATGTGTGTGTGTGTGTGTGTGTGTGTGTTTTTCCGGTATATTTTTAAAATGATTATTATTATTCGCAATTGTTTACATTATTGTGGTGAAGATTGGCCACGTAAAATCCCTTAAATTGGATCATCTAGACAATAAGCGAATCATACGGAATTCAAGTGAATTAATAAGAATTATAGTCGGTCGGGAGAAATACGTGTCTTTGACTTGTCTGTATATAGTGGCGATTCTAGGATATTTAGTCGCATCAAAGGGTAAAGTCGGTAAACCATTAGCCGCTCCAAATTTTGGTCACACCATGTTCAACTGTTAATAAATGGTAGTCTCTTAGATAAACTAATGGAAAACGGTATATAGAGGGAGGCAAATCGCCGCCAGTACTTACTATATAGACAGACGTAAGTCATGTGATCATCTACTAAAGGTCTTTCTGGTAAAACATGCCGACTTTAGTCGGAGGGGGTTTCACATTAGCCAATAGAGTTCACACACGTCTCGTTATATCTGACTAATCACGGCGCACAAGTTGATGATGTGGGGGCGTGTCTCCCCATGGTGATCTAGATAGTTTTCAACCTACTGTGTATTTTTGTTCCAGAAAGACCTCTAGCGCTCGTCTATTTCTCTCGTTGGCTGTATAATTCTGACTAACGCGAGTCAATGAGTGCATTCCAGCTGATTTTGTCAGTTGTTTTACCACAAAGACTGAAAGAAACACGGAAATTTTTTTTATTTGTTTTTATTAAAATACAAATCTAAATTAATACAGGTGTAGGATTCTTAACGTCTAAATAATCACCGAAATTCGTCCATACATAATTCCAATATTTTGGATCACCATTTAGATCGAGTGGCTTATTTCCAGGTTGTACAACTGTTGAATTGTACTGATTTAACATCTTCTCTAGTTGTTCAAGGATTCTCGGATATCTACAAAAATCAATTATAATTTCCCAAATAATAATAATAATAATAAACTACTTATTGGCCACATTTTCCATCTCACAAGGATCCTCCAAAATATTAAACAAACAACTTTCTTTTAATGGCTGACAATTCACCGATTGTGCAGAACATTGAATAGTTGACGAATTACGTAATTGAACAATCCTATCCGGATTTAACGTAATTTTCAATTTTCGTAAACTTTGAGCTGTTGGACTTGTTAGAATCGATGTTATATTATATAGAGAATTCCTACCATCTGGACCATACCAATAATCCCATTCTCCATTATAAGTTGTCCCTTTAATAATCTTCCAAGGGCCGATTGTTAGAGCTGCATTTCCATAAATATCATCAATATTATGCAGAATTTCACTCCTTGGTGATGCTAAATTATTAGATAAAGCCTCCCATAGATTTAGACCATCGATATTAGTATTTATTGTAATTCCAGCTGCTTGTAATAAAGTTGGTAACCAATCAGTGATATGCATGAATTGTTTAGCTATACGGGATGGTTTCTGAATTGAATTACTCCATAATAGAGCTGTACCACGTACACCACCTTCCCACAATGTATTTTTAACACCTCTTAACGGATAATTTGAAGCAGCATTTAAATTGAAACCAGCAGCTGGACCACCATTATCCGTTGTAAAAACAATAATTGAATTATTCAACATTTGTCGTTTTTGTAATGTTTCAACAACAACACCAATAGAATCATCTAATTTTGATAGAATTGCAGCGAAACGTCTACGTGCATAATCTTGAATTTGTGAGAATTTTTTGATTGTTTCATCTGGTGCCCGTAATGGTTCATATGGATTTCCTGAATGTACAGCTGTATGTGCTAAATATAAAAATAAAGGTTTTGATTGATTATGATTTTCAATTAATTGTCTAGCTTCATTTGTAAAGATATCAGTAGAATATTGGCCATGAAGATCATATGCAACATCCATATTCCGTCTCATATCTAAACCCCAACCGGGTCTTTCAACAGCTGTATGATCGTAATAATCTTGATGACCCGTCCAAAAACCTAAATGTGAATCAAAACCACGATATAATGGTGTGTACGCTTTTTTATATGAACCTAAATGCCATTTGCCAACGATTCTTGTTATATAACCAGCTTCTTTTAAATATTGTGGTAGTAGTTTCTCATCTAATGGTAAACCTCTTGGTTCTGCACCATAGAGAACACCATGTTGCATACCTGTATGTATCGGATATTTACCAGTCATTAAAGCACTACGTGATGGTGTACATAACGGTGTTACATAATATTGATTCAATATTAAACCTGAATAGGCAAGGGCATCAATGTTTGGGGTGTGTATTTCAGATGAACCATGAAATCCTACATCATTCCAACCCTGATTTACGATTTGTCTTTATTCGTTAATAAAGAATCTATGAAAATAGGTACTCACCAAATCATCAGCAACTATTACAATAATATTAGGTTTATTTTGTAATGTTTCTTTAAATATTAATGTAAATATGGTTAAAATTATGTAAAATCTCATTTTGGTTAGCACTAATAAAACACTTCTACTATACAGGTGTTGTTGTGGAAAACTAATCGATCCAACACAGCCCCTATACTACAATGATGATTTTGTTTTTTCCCAAACAAAAAATCGACACAAAAACCTCAATTTATAACAAGAAAACTATAGCATAAATCGATTTTTAACTATTGTTTTCGCATGGAAATGAAGGTCAATGTCATGAAAGATTGCTGATATTTTTTCTTTAATGGCCGAATTGTATGCTGGTTATAAGTATATCGATAACATTATAATACAATTTAGTGTAATTATCACGATTTTACGTTAAAAAAGGTCATTGTCTTACTGACCGAAAATCGACTAATAAACAAGATATGAATATTTATGTCATTAGTGATAAGAAAGTATGTAAATATTCCAAAAATGCAGTCCAATCAATAGTTCGTTTATCTCAATATTGATTTATTAGTTGTTGAGTTTAAAATGGTTCAAATAGTGTACCAATTATGACCAACTTCTTTGTTTATGTTGTTTTATTTATTGGGAATTGGAAGCTTAGTTTTGTTATCTTTCGATTTTCAAATTTTACCACGGTTTTCTGTGCCAGTTCACTTAGCGTGTGCGCATTGAATTCTAAGTTGTATGTTCCGATGTATGATAATAGATGGCGTCAGGCGTCAGCTTTTATAATTCGTTTGAGCTATGTTGATTGAAGATAGTGAATAATTTGTCAAACATTATGAGAAATCAAGATCATACTTCACAGGATCATTTCTGTAGTATATCTTCATCTTTCTTTAACTCAAACTGTGAGTTGATTTGAACCACGACGATGAGTTGTAGTTCAATGTTCTGAGCGTGAGGCATTCATTTTATTGGTTTCATTTTTTGAACCATTAAAGTGCTTACGATGATCGTTCAATTCGACTCATCTGACTCGAATTTATGGGCACTGAGCATTCTGAGTGGTGATTTACTTTAATCAAACTATAGGGGAAGGGAAAAACCTAACAATATTTTTTCATATTCATTCATTTTTATATTAAATTAATTTTTTTTTTTTGTAAATATCTAATGATTCAAAGAAAAAATTACAATTTTACTTCAAAAAAAAAAAAACCAAAACAATCAAATTTTCTTCTTCAATACACAAATACCATCCAATATTAAATCATTGGTTTTATTGATGATATTATTATCATCATCATCATCACAATTTTCATTAATTAATTCAGCTTTTTCATTACAATTCAATAAAATCGGTGTAATTTGTTGATGTGTACCAGTTATAGTTTTAGGTATACCAACTTTACCAACAATATCAACACTATGTCCAATACGTACATTAATATGTAATTGTTCTAAATTCTCATTAATAACAAATAACCATTTCGGTTGTATTGCTAATGATAATGTATAAAGAAAATAATGTGTTTTTTTTAATAAAAATGATGTTGATGATTGTTTTATTAATAAAAACATTGGTATTAATATACCAATTAAACATAACGGATCGATTAATTGTTGATTTGTATGTTTTGGATTTAATGTTACTGTACCTTTACCCATATAAATTAAACCATATACAAAACGTATCATAAATAATAAATCATATGAATTTGTTTTATGTTGATGATATAATGTTAATTGTTGTAATATTTTTGATAAACGTGGATTATTTGTACCAGCACCAATAATACCTAAACTAAATATTGCATTACATGCTACATCATTATTATGATCATGACAATATTTTAATAATATCGTTATCAAATCTAATTTTGGATTACTAATTGATAATAAACATATAGCTAATGGTATTGTTTTACGTATCAATATTGATTCATTTGAATATTGTGATATTTGTGTTAGAATACGTGGTATCATTTCTATACCAATTTCATCATCTTGTACGATTATAACAATTGCTAGAATTGCTAATGATTTTGTTAATGATACCTCATCATCATTATAATCATTACTAGATTGTTCGATTAATTTTAATAATTGTTGTACAATTAAAACATCACCACTACACGCATATGAACACATTTTCAATACAATTTCAAACAACGTCTTTAACGGTTCCTCAAATTCAATCACACCAATCACCTCTTTACTACCATAATAACATAAAGGTACACTCAAAATTATTAATAATAGAAATGGTGATTTTTGTAATTCTGCTAATTGATTGAATTTAATTATTCCCTTAATGATTGTATCGATTAATTGTTGATTTTTATAACCCAATGATATTAAACCACACATTAAACTGGTAATTGTGAAAATTTTTAAATTATCATCAAATTTTTGTAAAATTTTCAATAATAATTCAATAATATCTAAACGATTTGTATTAGCATAAGCTAAACCTATACCAAAAATTGCCGAAATCATTATATCTATATCATTATCATTTAAATAATCATTTAATAATGCTAATACTGGATCACATTCATTTTTAATACGACAATTAACAATACCTATAGCTAATAATGCACCGGATTTTATAAATTTATTATCACTATATAAATATTTATCAATTTGTATTAAACCATTATCAATATCCCATAAATATAATAAACCTAATGATGCTACAGTACTCATAATACCAACATCTTTATTTTTATAAATCCATTTACTATTATCAATTGTTAATAGTTTATCAGTACCAAAACCGACATTTATAAAACCATTAACAAATGATGATGCTAAATTTTTATGTGCACTCTCATATTCATCATTATGATTATTAATTTTATAAATATCATCTGGTAATTTTGGTTCTAAAATATCTAAATCACGTCCAAATTCTATAAAGAATTGATTCAAATAATTATTATCGAGTATATTACGTAAAATATCATCATTTATAATAGATGGATTGATTTGGTATAAATGACGGGCACAAATAAAACCCATTTGATACAAAATACACCTGAAAATATAACGAAATTAATTATAAAGCATCTCAAATAATAATGGACGTGTTTCTTTATCAAATCGCCATTTGGGTACTCTACTGGGCGCCCAAATCGTTTCTTTATTATCCCCGAATGTCAAATGTTTTGGCGGTTTTCCACTAAACAGACTAGTTGAGTTTCTGTTTTGTTCAGGTTTTTTCGGTACATTGAAAACTGAAAACAAAATTCGAACCTCTATTTCCACCAAACAGAGAAAATATTGTCTCGGAACTTCGGTGTTAATTTCAGTGTCTATCTATACTTCTATACGGACAGTTTGTAAACACGCCAAAACTCTTTGATTTTATCGCTTCCAAACGGGACTCGAAAAACAAAACAGCAACTATCGCAGAAAACTTTGGAGTCTTCAAAAAGTCTGTAAAAGGTTGCGGTTTTGTTTTTTTCTACACGAGTTTGTGTTGTGTTTTTGTTTTGTCTGTTCAGTGGAAAACCGCCTTAAGAGCCAGCAACGGTTTCATTTAGGTCATTTTATAATTATATATTGGAGTAGTTATATGATGCCGATCTTATTCCACTTTTTTGGTGGATGCGCTGGGATACTTTCGCCTGCAAAATTTGGTGGAGGCGCCATGCGCTGATCCCAATGCACTTTGCGCGGGAAGGTATCCCGGCGCATCCACCAAAAAGTGGAATAGGATCGGCATCATATAACTACTCGCAGGGCTTTAGACGGAGGACTTATATGATTATTGTATCATGTATAGATAAGGTTTTTAGCACCTGAACCTCGAAGGTACATACATTGTTTTGAATGAAAATTTGTACATTTTAATAATTTTTTTAAGGGTGTTATCAGTGGAATTGAGAACTGGATTTTTGCAAGTGTTATCTACACATGGTACACTTGCTTCAATAAAAATTCCAGACGTGTTACTATAACGGTTACCTATTTACCTTACCTGTCAGGTGAGAGGTATGTACCTTCGAGGTTCAGGTGCCAGACCCTTATCTATACACGATTCAATAATTATGTAGGTCCTCTGTCTAAAACCCTGCGTTATAAAATGTCTTAAATGAAACCGTTGCTGGCTCTTGGACTATTTAATTTATTTTGAATTTCTATAATTTAATTTTGGCGCTTCAAAATTGCGCCGCAATGCATTGTGAACTCATACACTGTCTGACGACTGGAGCATAAAAATGTACTCAAACATTTGACAATCGGGGATAATAAAGAAACGATTTGGGCGCCCAGTGTACCCATTAAATGGCGATTTGAACAATAAAGAAGCACACCCAATGTGTAATGTGATTATTACTTATCAGTACAAGTTACAAAAAGATTCTCGACTTTTGTTTTATCATTCATTTGAATTGCAATAATCAAAGCTTGACAGAATTGATCAAATTTTACATGAATCTCATACAAAAAATTTTGTATTTTAACAAATTCGTAATTATCAACAAATTTAGAACAATTTTTCAAATATAATGTAATCATATTATTATTATCTTTTATTATATATTGATTTAATAATTCTAATTGATTAATTTCCATTAATAAATCACATGTTTGTATATGATCATTATTGGAAAAATTAATTTTAATAATTTTTTTAATTAATGGTAGTAAAATCTTCCAACTATTTTTACAATCAAACCATTGTTCAATAATTTCACATTCTAATTGTCGTATATATTCATTGCCCCAATTATTCAACATATTTTGTGTACCTTGTAAACAATAACGTAAACAATCATTTTTTATACGATCTTTATCATTTAATACACCCAATGATAATATCGATATAATATCAGATAATTGTTGTTTTAATAAATTATCATTGATTAAACTATATTGTTGTTTTAAACAATTATAATATGGTGATAAATATTTTAATGGTTTTGGTATTGATGATACCGATGTTATTGATGATTCTATCAATTGTTTTAATGTGTCTAAAGTTTTCGGTAGGGTTTTTGTATCGTTTTCCTTAAAAATAATTGAAATAATTAGCAATTTTTATCAACAAAAATTTCGAGAAAAATTACAAGGACCTGATCGACTAGATTTTTCAATTCTAATTGAAGTTCTCTATCATCCACATCATCTTTATCACACTGAAAATTAATTAAATTTAATTTAAATTGGATTAATTAGATTCAATTACCTTTTTTTTAATTTGTTGTAATTCTAGCAATTTTGCAGAATTCGCCATTTTTGATCAAAAATTCTGTCGAATTTCCACAGCCTACTATATAAAATTCTAGATTTATTGAAATTTTTTATTAAAATAACGGATTTTCGGATAAATTCAGAAGAAACATCGTTTAATTACCCCAAATATTGTTGTAAGTTCAATACTGAAAATTAATTTGAAATTTAATTAAAATTGGACTTAATTAATTCGATCAAATTACCTGTTTTTTAATTTGTTGTAATTTCACAGAATTCGCCATTTTGATCAAGAGAAAAAAACCAACAAAATGAAAAACTGTCGAATTTCCACAGCCTACTATATGAAATTCGAGATTAATTGAAAATTTTTAATACCGGATTTTTCTCAAAAAAAATTGTTTAATTCTTCTTAATTACCTCAAATATTGTTGTAATTTCAATAATTCATTTAATATTATTTATTAAAAATTAATTAAAACTGTATATCAAAGTGATTTGCAGATTCTGAGATGTCAATTATACAACGGCCAACTATGTCTAATTCGTATTTGAATTACCCTCTTAGATTTGTGGTGGGGATACAATTATAGAGTAATTATAAAAATTAAGTAATTAAATTAATTGCTAATTTTTATTAATTATCTTATAAACAATTGTAATTTCTGTTAAAAAATACTGTTGACGTTGATTTTGTTGTCAAAACACTACAGCCAACTGTGTGTTTAAATGACAATTTTAAATGGGAGTGGGGGTGATGAATAGCGCGCTTAATTTAAAAATTATAGTTTAATAATCACACGAATTTAGTATTTTCAAAAATGTACACAATACATTCTAAATCTAGTCGTCGTTGTTGTTGTTTATTTGTCAAATTTGAAGGATTTGGTCCGTGGGATCAGATCCGTCGATCCTTTAAACGTGTTTAAAAAATCTACGGATTTCCATAGTGGTTTGTTTAGAACGCATCACCATGACCACGCCATACACGCAGACTATTACGTTATGCTTGCAAGGTATCAGATCCGCCCGTAGTTTTGTAACAGTGAACCAGATCCGTCGGATCAAGTTCATCGGATCGGTCCTACGGACCGGATCCTACAGTCAGCTTCAACACACACGGTCGGATATTTTAGCGGATTTGGTCCGGAGCGGACCAGATCCTTTAAAATGTCCGCTCATGTGTGCCCACCTATTCAATCGAGCAGTAAAATTTGTTATGACCGCTCGGCAGGTGGACTCCGTGATGGCTGCCATTTCGTGACGGACATTTACTTTCAATAATGGGCCAGGGAAGTAGGTTTATTGGCGTAAATTTTAGATTTGAGATAACCCCATAGGAAAAAGTCCATAGGGGTTAAATCAGGACTGCGTGGCGGCCACCTCTCTTGGAGATTAATTTGCCAGGGAAAATTTCACGGATTTGTGGCAGAGACGTGTTGGACGTGTGTGACGTTGCTCCGTCCTGCTGGAACCATGTCCTTTGATTGTACCCAGGAAAGTTTTGCAGTTCAGGCACCAACAAGTCGTTCAACATCTGCACATAACGTTCTGAATTCACTGTAACTGCGTGTCCCGTTTCATCTTCAAAAAAATAAGGGCCGATAATTCCTGGCGCCGCCATCGCAGCCCATACAGTAACTTTAGCTGAATGAAGGGGGTGGTTCTGATGCTTGCGTTTTGGATTCGTTGCACTCCAGTAGCGATAGTTCTGCTCATTTACGTTTTCGTTAAGGTGAAAATGAACTTCATCCGAACACAAGATGTTGGTAAACGTTGAAAAGCGCTCAATTATCTGGTTTACAAATTCAAGCCTTTGACTGGCATCCTGGGGCTTTAATTCTTGCACCATTTGGATTTTGTAGGGATGCAGCAGTTTTAGGTCCTTGTGCAAAATGCGGTGTAACGACAATCTATGCACATTTTCTTCCGTTCTTGATGACCTTGGTCGTCCGGATTTTTGTTTTTCCAGTGTTGTAGCGGTCTCTTCAAACTTTTGTACCCACTTCCGAATAAGAGGAACGCTTGGTGCACTATTTAAATGACGAAAACCACACGAATGCTACAGAATTTTCTCCACGCCACAGTCACCGAATCACCGTTTTTGTAAAACTCCCGTACGCACGGTCCCCGCTCCTGAGAAACGCTCCATACCGACTAAATTCCCAAGAGCCTGGCCATGCTATCGATTAGCCGGCTTTACACGGACGCTCTTAACCGCGCGCCTGAGGAACGCGTGAAAATGAACACGCCAAAGCACACGTAATCCCGCACGCTGAAATGTTGCATTGCCTTCACACAGACACTCTTGCGCGCGCGTGATTGAACGTGAACGTCCTAAATCACGCGGTGAAGAGCGTCAGTGTAAAGCCTACTATTGGATTTAAATTGATAGAGAACTTTCAAAGATACATACATATGTAATGTACATACAAATAAAAACATATTTTTAGGTGAAAAGATTATTGTAATGAAATGTATAAAAATACAGAAAAAATATAAACAATAAACATTAATTTGTTTTCCGAAAAGGCTCCAACATTTTTAACTCATCAAGTATGTCATCTTGAATACAATTAATGTGAGATGTAGTTTCAGCAAATTTTCGTACAATATTATTACGGATGTTCTGTAATTGTTCATAAAAATAAACAAGATTCAATTTATTGTGAACATTCAAACAAAAAAAAATAAACAAGTTATATTACCACAGATTCATTAGCAAATTTTATAAGATTTGCATGATTATTTTGGAAACATTTAAAAGCATTCACGCCATCTTCATCAAGACTAACTTGCAATTGTAATTTTCTACAAATTCAAATTATTCAAGAATATTTTAATAAATAAAAATTTAAAATAATAAAATCAAACTTACTGTTTCTGAATTTTCTCTAGTTGATCTTGTAAATCATCAACAGCAATATCATCACTTATTTCACTAATAATATCTTGTAATTGTTGCTTTTTATTTATGAGATTTTGTGTTTCCTACAACATAAATATGTGTGGATATTTATAAGATGAAATCAATGGATAATAAACAATAGAAACTTTTACCAAATCATTTTTATTTTTTTCCATACGTATTTCTTTTAATAATTCTTCTTCTTTTTCATTTAATTCATCTAATTCTTTGCTTGTTTGAATGAAAACATGTTCCATTTCATTAATATCACTTTTTAAATTTTCTATAGTTGATTTTAAATTGTTTATATCATCTTTTATTTCAATAGAAATTACATGTTGGTTCTCACAACATTGTTTTACTTGCTGAAATTATAAAATACATATTTAATAGTTTATATTCTATACAAAGTTTTCTTTTATTATGGCTAGAAAGATCATTATCGAAAGCTACTTTTACCAAAGTACTCAAATCCCAGTTGTGACTCTATAAGCGCCGCCTATGACTCAAGAAATAAAAGACGCATTCCCTTGTAGGGAACAAAAAGGATAAAACAGAACAAAAAATTCAAGTTTTTTTTGCACTTTTTATTGTGTCACATTTAAAATAATTAAATATTGCTACAATAGTGTAGTGATCCTTTAGATTCGGCGCTTATCGCCGTGGCCACCCACCTTCGCCATAGCCTCGCTACGGCACTGGTTATACTATAATTTAATTCAGTAATTTCATTTTAAAAAAGTTAAATATCCCATTCCTAATTATGCTTTTTCAAATCTGTTAAAAATAGCAGAATCCGTTTATTATAATCATGATTAATATTATCGATCGGATATTGCTGTCATAATTAGTAGGTCCCAAAAAACTGTATAAATTCATTAAAAATAATCAAATTTCGCTTAATGTCATCATCAAACTATATTTGAAACAAATTAAGTTACTTTGCGAGGTCAGAGTAGTCCGTTATTGAGAGGACTTTGAATTAAGAGAGCTCCCTGGTCTAAATAATCACTGATAATTTATCAATATGCATTTTTTAATTCAATTTCTTATTAAATTAGAATAAAAAAAAAACATTAGATTTAGGGCCCCCACAATCTTCAGCGTCTGTACTGAAGCTGTTTAATTGTATACTGTATGTAATTACTATTCATGAAAAATTATATAAATGAAATATTTGTAAATTTTCATCCTCTGCTTATTGATATTATCAAAAAGTGCAATTTCCAAAATGATCATATAATAAGTATGGATTCCACTCTAATTTAACACATTGTTACAGAATCATGTACGTACGTAAACATAACAGTTTTATGAATTGTTGCATTTTGCTTTGGTCAATTATCAATAATAAAAACAATAAATAATATTAATAAAAACTTACATTTATAAAATCCTTTGAAAGGACAGTATTTTCATCCAATATTAAATCTTCACATTTTGGATATTTGATCTTGAATGGTAATAAAGTTGAATTCAATTGATAGATCTTAGTTTCAATCTATAAAGAAAAATGTGCAAAATAAATATTAAATAATGTAAAAATGTGTAATACAGGTATCCCAGGCAGCAAAGTACGTCAATATGACGTCAATTTCAAGTCATTTCGTGACTTTTGACGTCGAGTCACCAATAACTGACGTTACTTATACGTAATTTTGTCAACGTATTAAGAACGTAAGTTCAGAAGTCTTTATAACGTCATAAACACGTCTTTGTCTACTTGAAATTAGTTGCCTTTCCATCCGTATGGCCCTTTGTCTTTGGAAATACTTTGGTAAAAAAATACTTTCATAAAAAATCGGTAGAAGCAAATTTCGTATCGGTAGACAGGAGCAAAAAAGAAAACCGGTAGATCTACCGAAAAATCGGTAGACCTGACATCACTGGGCACAAACTGAACTGAACTGACGACCCTAAAATACACACACAACGATCGGCCTGAACAGTTTGGTCTACCAGTTTTTCCTCATCAATTTTTCGACCGACTAAACTGTCCGATAAATCTGTCAGTTGTTGCCTACACACATACAGGAAAATCGATTTTACTGTGTGTGTGTGTGTGGGGGCCTTTAGCTTTGTTTTTTTAGCGCAGTTCTGCGTGCCCGGTATAGACACCCGGTTGAGAGCCGGATCTATAGCTTCGTGCATTTTTGTGCAACGCAGAACAGAACAGAACATTTTGTTCGGCACGGTTCTGTGTGCACTTAGTCTGGACGCGCCTTTAGAAGTTGATTTGAATAGACAAAACTTCAGTTGAAGATTATAAATTAATATCGAGAAACAGATTTGAAAAGGATTATCGAAGTAACATTAAAAAGACATACAAAAATACCGATAAGTTACATTCCTTTCTTCCAAATCTATCACATAAAAACAAATCTTAAAGGGCGATTACATTGAGCGACTTTAGTCGCTAGAAGCTGGCAATTGAGGTGCGGCGCGCATGCGCATATTGCAAGACGCTTAGTGATGTCGATTACACACAGCGACCAGCGCCTAAAGTCGCTAACAGTGTTGTTATCAAGTATCCGGTAGATCTGATGGCAAATCGTCAAGTGGCAACACTACTCCTGTATTGAAAATAATGTAGAAACCATAGCAACACAGCGACTAAAGTCGCTACATGTTATTACACACAGCGACTTTGGTCGCAGCGTCTAAAATCGCTAGCGTCTAGCGACTAGAGTCGCTCAATGTAATCGCCCCTTTAATGTTAGAATAATGTAAAAGCAATAAAATATTATATAAAACAGAATAAATAATTACTTTTTTCTTCAAATTAACTAATTGACAATCATAATCATCACGTATTTTCAAACATTGTTCAAGTTTTTCTTCTTTAAGACCTTTTGTATGTTTTAATTGATCAATATCTTCTGATAATGCCTTAATTACTTCTATAGAAAATGGTTGATTATTGATTTTTATTTTCAAATCTTCTATGTTAGCTACAGAATTTTTAATGAGAGCATCTATATCGATATTGTCATTAACATTTATTCCCAATTCATTTTTCAATTGTTGTAATTGATTTTGGCGTAACTGTAAGAGTAGAAGAAATACAAATTCTAATTTCTTATAGAACATTTAGAATAAAGGATCCCACACACCGGCGCGGGACTGCGGGAGCTGTAAGTTGGCGGGACTAAGAGACGTTGCGGGATATCACCGTATTCACACTGATGCGGTATACCGCGACAGTAAGTCATCAATTATCTAAAGAAGAACACGAATATTTACCCAATGATTCCCGCCCTCGGTGTGTGTGGGGTTAAGCGGGAAGCGTTTCTTACATCACGCGTTCGCGAAACGCTCCCGCTACCGTTCCCACAGTCCCGCGCCAGTGTGTAAAATCCTTAATACAATTCTAATTTACAAACATACCGCAAGATCTTGAGAACATATTTCAAGTTTTTTTTTCAAATTATCGTTTTGTTCACGTGATTGTTTAATTCTTATACGTAGATCATTGAGTTCTTTATTATCAATATTAAGGATTTTATCTGTAAAATAAAAAATGATTAATTAGATTTGGTTTTTTTTTTCAACATTTGCATTCATTCAATTACTAACTTAGTTTGTTCAGAAATTCTTCATTCAATTTATCAACATTTTCATCATATTGATCTTCATTAAATGAATTAAAACGTGCCACCATATTGTCTAAAACAGTCTGAAATTTTTACTTTTTTTTTCAAATTCTGATAATAATAACAAAATTAATCATAAATAATTCAATTAAGACTCGTTCAGATTATTCAAGTAGCTTGAAACTACAAATTTCAAGTGAAGTATAGCTCCTTTTAACCTTCTAATTAACATAAACAGACCTCAAGATCAATTTGAACAGTGTGAACTCTTCCCGTTCTATTGCAAAATAAGCTGCAGAAATTGCAGCGATTAGCGTGCCTGCGCATAATTGGGGCTATGGGTACCACCACACCTTCAGCGGCCATGGAAGCACTTCTGGACCTACTTCCGCTCCATCTACAGGTGCGGAATGAAGGACTCCTCGCTGCAAACTCCAAACCAGGTGACCGGCAAAGACATTTAGAAATTCTGAAGCAAATTTGCACAGAATTCCTGGTCAAACCATCGGACATCATGCGGAGAAAATTTGATTTCGAGGTCCCTTTTGATGTGGTCACAGACGACCGCCAAAGGATATCAAAAAGATATCTTTGCTGGGATATCAATAGATGGAGGGTTAATAACAATAGATCATCTATGGTCGCAGTTCAGGAAGGCTAGATGGCCAAACGACCCCTATAATCTAAATCTAAATCTAAATCTAAATCTAGATTGATAAATAACATACTAGAAACATATACAGGTTGAGATAGTTCATCTAGGAATATCGAAGAAACTACAAGAACCGAGACCATCTTATAGGCTTCATCTGGATTGAAGAGATGGCTGGTAGAATCTTTGTAAAATTACCCACCCACAAGACTATCTTTTATGTTCCTAAATGAGAAGTCTCAACCTGTATTTATTAAAAGATGGTTAATTGGTAGAAAATAAGTTGAAAGGAGTTGTACTTGAACGAGTATTTCAAATCAAGAAACAAATCAGGTTCACATTTTTTTGTTTGTTTGTTGGTCAAATAACTTGGAAAAAAGTGTACGAGACTTTGGGTACATACTTCAGCTAATCCTTGTCGATTTTCTAGAATACTGATACACATATTGATTTCAAAAATTATATCAATCATCCAAGAAAAGATGCTGATAACATACGGCCAACTATGCATTGTATTTACTGTTGTGTATACATAAAAATTAAAAAATCGTTAATTAGTAGAGTATTTGTTGTTCTTGATCAGCCCTCTTGTATCTCTGTGTTATAGTTTTTTTATTAATTACAAAAATTCCGCAAATAGCGCTAGTAGTAACACTTATTATACATTGTAGTTATGTTGTGTATATGGTGAACGATCCACAGAATACTATTAACGCCATCTAGTATATGGCTTACGAATGTAAACTATTTTAGGCCATACAAGATACAAAGGGGCTGTTTTTTGAATTCATACCAGTTTTCATGATCGATACAGAAACTGTTCCTGGATAATTTAACATTTTTAATGTATTTAAAACGACCTCTTTATAATTTGTTGTATTGATTTCAACACTCATCTTCAATTCGTGTAGTAGAATTTTTAAAATTTGAACAAAATTATTAATTGTTAATGGTTTTAAATTTTGCATTATCTTATCATCACAATTTAAATGTTCTTGAAGGAATGCACGAACCTAAAACATTTATTAAGTGTATTTCGATCTTCTACAAGACTGTTGAATCACAACTAACTTTCAAATATTGTTCTGGTGTATTTCCTAATTTATTTGGTGATTTACCTTTGGCTGATTGAGGTGTTGCTAAAATCTAAAACAATATTTTTAATATTAGAAAAATAAAGTATCTGAGAGTTGGATATGTAATCAGAGAAATGTAGAACTTTTAAATAGAAGTTCTACATAAGGAGATGGCTCTAAAAGGTATTTTCAAATCAATTACCGACGATGGACGTCTCAAATTTGATAAACGATTAACTGATGATGATGCTGATGATGGTATCGATGTCAGAGATGCCATAGGACGTCGAATTGGTGTTCTACTACTAGTACTTGGACGATTTTCTCGACTAATTCTGAAACACAAACAATACAATAATTCTTCAAATTATTATCAGTGGGTGCGCTGGGGGACGATCAAGGCAACCCTAGAATACCGACTTTTTTTTGCAAAATTTGAAATATTAATAATAAATTATTTATTGTTAGTAATAAACATTACGATAGTTGTAGTGGCAACATCGCAAATGTCAACCTAGTGAAAGTGGCAACGTCGCAAATTAAAATAAAGCTCGCATAATTCAAAATTGATATTAAAGATGCTCTCTAAGATAGAAAAAAAAAGGGCTAATGGTGAGACTATGCTAATGTACCTACTTTATAGGAATAGTAATTAAAAAAAATTGGAACAAATTGCCTGAATATGATATTAAAACGTGCGTCATCTGGCGTGGATTTTTAGAAATATTAATGTTTGGCAACATTGCATAATCTTCAAACAGCTTCCCGTTGATATTTACAACGTTGCCATCATCACTAACTGTAATTTTTTATTGTTAAATTTTTATTAAATAAATTCGAGTTTTTCCTCACCTAGGCGGTCTCCTTTAGACCTAATCTACCGATATCTATTAAAATATTTGCAAAAAAGTCAGTATTTTCGGTTTAGGGTCGCTTTTATTGTCCCAATGAAATAAGAACAAATTCATTAATTACCTGGAAGCTGATTTAGAACGTTCCAATTTAAATATCGGCACCGGTAAATTTGATAAACTACTAGAACGTCGCATTGTCAAATACTTAAATCAGCAAATTATAAAAGAAATTTTATTTAAAAAACAGGTAAAAATCAAACGTTAACTTTTGATGAAACATAAATATATGACAAGCAACTGAAAATGCAGTGTTGCCAGATATCAATGTAATGATTTCGGTAGATGAATAGTTTCAAAAAAAATAAGTTTCAAACAATTCGATAATTAATAATAACAATACAAATAATAGATCAAAAATCATTTTGTTCAGCAATTTTTAAATAGATTTGGGCTTTAAATCAGAACCCATAAATGACTGAATTTATAATTGGTAGATCTACGGGAAAAATTTGTAGACTTGGCATTGTTGTACAATATTTAAAAAAAAGTCGTTGTCTGTCCTCTGTTGAGTTTGTTGAGAACTATTAACAAAAACGCGGTAATTTTAACGTATACGTATACGACCAATAAAGTTTTTAACCGATGACACAGTTCCTGTACCATACAACTGAATTATTTAAAGCTAGGCATTCATAAACCAATCTGTAGAAGTACATTCGCTTCGATCCTTTGTTGTCGACCCACAGTTGTAGCATAAATGGGGTGCCGGAGTAGGTATATGTAGGGATTGTAGAACGGTGTAGGACTACCAACTCCTATCCTTCATTCTACCGTGTTGAATTATTAGCTCACGTGTTGATTCGAAAGGCTTCCACTAAATGACTTTTTAACACCGCGAGAACGCACAAGGAAGATACTGGTTGGAACAGGTACTTGCATCTCTTGTGTGAGCGTAAATGGTCGGACGCATCCGATTGTGGTGCTACAGATTGAACTGTGAATGCCTAACTTTAAGCACCATCCATATAGCATGAATTGTTCTATATTACGGTTGAAATTAATGAGGAATTCCTCTGTTTTCTATAAGAATTAACCCCTAGCCGTGATTTGAACCCGGTGGTCGCTTGGTGTCCTTCCAAAAACCTCAATCGCAAACGTTAGTCATTTGTTTTACACGGTTAAGCCTCGTTCAGACTTTTCAAGTTACATGAATTCAAGCGACTTGGCATTCAAGTTTGTGTTTACACATTAACAAGTCAATTTAATCAAGTAAACAAATAAAATGTCATCAAATGGGTTGGTTTTTCAGTATCGAACATAAATTTATTTGTCATATTCACATAGCTGGCTTTGATTTACTTCCACGGAAACAGTTCACACATTTCAAGTTGACATTCAAGTCTGTTCAAGTCAAGCAAAAGGATGAAAGGAGCTCTACTCTACTTGAAACTGGAAACAAACTTATTGAACGAATATTTCAAGTCAATTAAAAATTTGGTTCACACTTGTCAAGTGGTTTCAAGTTATTTGATTTCAAGCGACTTGAATTCAAGTAACTTGAAAAGTCTGAACGAGGCTTCAAACCATTTAAAATTAACCGAAATAAACTGGTACAGTTTTTCACCACTAGGTGAAGGTCCCCTATAGAGAGTTCCAATTATACATGAAATTTTGGCACATAAAACAAAAAAACGCAGGCATTGCAATGTTAAGTGATGAAAACAATTATTATAACAACGATTAAAACAACAATCTTAAAAGAATTATCAACAGATATTGCAATTCAACTTTGTAAAACCATTTAAATTTATATTAAATATCAATTTTCTATTCCCCTATTCTGATTCTACTATATTATACATGAATATTCCGATTTTTGCGGTTATTGTTGTCATAAAGAGTATCGCGATCGAAGCTAATCTTTGTTAAGTCATGGATAACATGGTTTATTTCGTTTTCAAATCCCCATTAAAATGTTTTGGTACCAAATCATAAACCCCCGTGCTACGCCACTGCTAATACCAATAATAAAATGTGGTTGGCTAAACTGAATTCTAGGGTTTTTTCGTTTTAAATTTAGGGTTTTTTGTTTTAATCATCATTTTTATAAAGAAAGAGAAAGAAAACAGTTAACGTATGATTTCAATGTTATTTTTTTGTTTAATCTACATTAATTAATTAATTGATTAATTATAATATATTTAAATATCTGTGATAACGATAGTTAAATTACCTATTTTTATTATATATTGTTGTTTTTTCCCCAAGTTTAATTAAACAACTTGTTGTAAACATAACCTTAAAATTAAGCACAAGTTGCCGCTTTACCAAGGCTTAACTTGCAGTTATAATTTAATTATTATTATTATTATTATGGCAAAACGTGGTGCATCAAGTGAATTAAATCATGATAATTGGGATCGTGATGAAGAGCCAGAAGAATCAGGTACGTTTGAGAAGGCACCAGATGAAATTATCAAGAAACGTACAATTAAGATAGCCAAACGCAGGAATCCTATATCGACTCAACAAGTATTTATTATTTGTTATTTATATAAATAATTGGCACTGGGACGATAATAGCGACCCTAGAATACTTTTTTCTTGCGATTTTTTTGATAGATATCCGTAGATTAGGTCTAAAGGAGACCGCTTAGATGAGGAAAAACTTGGAATTGGAAATTATTTAATAAAAATTTATTTAACAATAGAAAAAATTACAATAAGTGAAGATGGCCATGCCGTAAATGTCAACGGAAAGCTGTTTAAAAATTATGCAATGTTGCCAAATGTGTAAATATTTCTCAAAATGCACGCTAGATGGCGCGCGTTTTAATATCAATTTCAGACGGTTTATCCCAATTTTTTTTTGAATTTCATAGGATTTTCTTTTTTATCTACTATAAGGTAAATTAGCATAATCTTACTATTCGCCCATTTCTTTCCATCTAGAGTTTTACTTTTATATTTGCGATGTTGCCACTTCAACTATCGTAATCTTTATTGTTAAATAAATCATTTATTAGTATTAATTGCGAGCTTTTTCTCACCTAGGCTGTCTCCTTTAGACCTAATCTAGCGATATCGTATCAAAAAATTTGCAAAAAAAAAGTCAGAATATTCTAGGGTAGCCTTTATTGTTCTAGCACCTAATCAATTTTATTATTTATTATTATAGAATGATGATAATAAAAGTAATATATTTGGTGGATTTACTGCTTTCACAAAATCATCACCAAATAATAACAATAATAAAAATGCATTTGGATTTTTATCAAATTTAACAACGAAAAACAGTGATAATAATAATGATGATTGTGAAAAACAAACAAATGGTACATCAATAAATAATGAACAAACAAAATCCGATGAATATTATGCAAAATTGAAAGGTTTAAATGAAAGTGTATCAGCATGGATTAAGCAACATGTTACAGAAAATCCATTAATTAATTTACAACCAATTTTTAAAGATTACGATCGATATTTTGCTGAATTAGAGAAATTAAAAGATACTTCTATTATTACAACAACAGCAACAACAACAGCAGCAGTAGCAACAACAGTCCCACAATTCAATTTTGGAACTGCAACTAGTAGCAGTAGTAGTAATAAAAATTATACAACGACGGCAACAACAACATTGCCGAAATTTTCATTTGGAACAACTTCACCAGGAAAATTCTCATTTGGCGCCACTCCAACAACTACACCATCAGCGGCCACGTTTTCATTTGGTAGTAAACCAAGTTCAACATTAGACAGTACTGTAACGGTAACTTCAGAAAATACAACAAATCTATCATTATCATCATCATCATCAAATGATTTAACAACAAAACCATCAATATTTGGTAATACAACAACATCATTTACAAATCCAATAATTTCATCAACACTAACTGATGATAATAATAAAACAAATGTTGATAATGATAATGTTGTTGATACAGATGAACCGCCAAAAGTTGATTTTACACCAGTTGTTGAAAAAGATCATATTTATATGGTACGTTGTAAATTATTTGTAAAAAAAGATGGTAATTTTGGTGATCGTGGTGTTGGTACATTATATTTAAAATCAATACCAAATAATGAGAAAATTCAATTAATTCTAAGAGCTGATACAAATTTAGGTAATTTATTATGTAATTTTATATTATCTGATAGTATACCAATTAAACGTATGGGTAAAAAAGATGTTATGTTGGTATGTTTACCAACACCCGAACATAAACCACCACCTGTACCAATTTTATTACGTGTTAAATCACCAGAAGAAGCTGACGAATTGTTGAATACATTAGAGAAACATAAAAAGTAAATTTGTAATTGTCATTATTATTATTATTATTATTTTCTGCTCAAATAAATGTTCTTTTTAGATAATAATAATTGTTCTCCCCCCATATCCAAAACTATTCCATAATTTCCTATATTATGCAAAGTCTAAATGTTTTTGTTGAGAAAAATACTGATCCTAGAGGTCTTTCTGGATCAAAAATACACAAGGTTGAGGACCAAGTTACCGGTGGAGATACGCCCACATCTTCAACTCGTGCGTTGTGGATAGTGTCAGATCTAATGACGCGCTACTGGATACTTTTCCATTCCAAATTTTATAAAGTGAACTCTATCGGTTAATGTACAGGTAATAATGAATAATTCTATTGGGATTTGTAGTCCAGCCATACGCACCCTGGTGATGGTTTTGAGAAACAGTTCAAAGTACATATACTTTGATATAGTAACCGGCAAAATGGCTGCCCCCATGCCGTGCGCCGTGGTCGAAGCGTATTCTCCCTACTTCTCCATATCTCTGGGTATTACTGTATTAATAATAATAATAATTCAAACACAAAGTTTCCGTATGCCTAACGTTGCGCCAAAAGAATGAAGAATCGAGGATAAACTTTTTAGATCCAAGAATTATTTGAAACAAATACGAGTAGACAGCGTCGCGTGTCCGGCCAGTGGGTTCTCCGATATGGTTGACCAATGTTTAGCATGAATTTGGTAAGGGCTCCAATGGTCTTGTTTGCCTTATTTGTACATGTCTAGCGTGTTCTCCAAATATGAGGTTCTCGTTCGTTGTCTGACATCTGACATCTATCTATCTAGTGTAAGAAGTCGGTCCACAGGAGGCAGTGTAGCCAACTTGGGGGGTTTTCCCCCTAAATGGGGGGGGGGAATGTTTAGGGTTTTTTAGGGGGTTAAATTTACCCCAAAAAATTTAATTTCTGGCAAACTTTTATTTAAATTACATTAGTCTACTGAAATTACAAAATCTGTATCTTAAAGAAAAAAAACATTTTCGACATGGGCCGTGTCGTTGTTTTTAACAGTTATGTATGCAGTGACTTCTGTTATCTTGTGTTATCTATGGTAACGCATTCGCCTTTTTGACTCACTGCGCATGTGCAAATCATTGAAACTGGAAAATTTGTCAAATTTAATATGTGCGCATGCGCATGCAAGTTTAGGGGGGTTTTGTGTTGATTTTAGGTGTTTTTGTGATCACTCTTAGGGGGAAAAAAATTCAAGTGTTGGCGACACTGACAGGAAGATTCATATAACACGAATTCTGTTAACACGCCATACTTAATAAAAACGTCTTATTTGGGACTTTAATTATTTCAAATTTATTTAATTATAATACAATTTGAACATTCTGAACATTCAATTATACATTCTTCTTCTTCATCATCATTTAAATAATCTTTATAAATTATAAAATTACTACCACATCTACATGGATATGTTGTACAATTTTCATTTAAATTAAAATTTAATTGTGTTTTCATTAATTCAGCATAAATTAAATAATTCTCGCATTGTTTTTGTAATAAATCAGCATCGTATTGTTTACGTAAATTATTATCACGTAGAATTTTCCATGCTTTATCAATTAATAGAAATCTATCATTATTATTATTATTATTGGTATTCAATTTATGTTTATTATTATTATTATTGGATTTATCAGGATGGTATGTTCTTATCAATTTTTGATAATTACGTTTCAATTCATCATATGTTGATGTCGATTTACAACCTAAAATTTCATACAAATTCTCCTCTATAGCCTCAATAGCCCCCATTTCCATTATTTATATTTTTCTGAAACAATTACCTAATCAAGTAAGGTTTTCCAAGTATTTGATAAACTTACAGTTATTAATTGAGGTTATGTAATGTTTTATTGATTGTTTACTTTTTTTTTGTCTTATATACAAAGATTAAAAACATTTAAAAATCATTGTTGGTTATTGACCAGTTCAATTACTGATTAAACAATATTAACAATAGACAATATTTGAGCTTGGAGAGTTATGAAAGTGAGGTTACGTTATACTATTTTTCTTTAAAAATTCAATTAATTTCATAAAATTGGAACAAATTTCTTTAAATAGTTTCCTTTTATATTAACTATGTTGTTTTAAATCTTATTTGATTGTTTAAATAGTGAATTATTATAAATAAATGTAATTTTGTTGTTGTAGGTAGGCAACCAATTATACTTCAAATTTGTGATGTGGCATTTTATAATTTTTACATTTTTAATTAATTTAATAAATTGCGAAATACCGCTTGTTATAAATACATGGCCATTTAAACAAGCATGGAACTTTACGTTTATAAGTTCTTGAACGTATTAAGAAATTTAAATTTTTGAGCAAATAAATAGCTAGGGAAATCTAGGGAATTTTTTGTTCAAAATCTAGGGAGAAACACCATAACAGATCTGGCAACCCTGTAGCAACTATACTGACGTTTGAGTAAACCGGCTTTTTTGTAATTATTTTTATTTTTGTTTTTAAAAATAAATAAACAAATTAGTTGATTGAATCATAGATTAAACAACTTGGGAATTGCAAAACAATAAAATAATTCAACCAAAATAGTAAAAATACATTACGAAATAATGCATCCTTTTTAGGTTAATCGACTGTTGCTGGTGGATATAACGAAAACATGTTTTTTACTTCTAGAAATCAACAAAGTATTAATTAAACAATGAATTAATATAAAACTAATATAAAATTAAATATTTCAGTTGAGAAATCATTAAGTAGATCATGTAGTATTGTTACATTTGTATTCGTTATTACATTTTTTGTAATCACTATATATCGGATGAATGCAAATGATAAAATCTACATTATACACATTGATTTACAGAGCAAAAACGAACAAAATACCCGAAATGATAAATTTCTAAGTTTTGGTCTTGATACTGTGATGATTTCCAATCATTTTAAAGGCTTCAATATGACGTAACACACAAATACACCAACATTCCAAACAAAAATACGTTTTTACAATCATTTGTTTGATTATAGCAATAGGAAATTGCTGAAATTAGTTAAAGCTTTATCACCAGCTTATTTGCGTATTGGTGGAAATATGGCTGATCGTTTAACATTTACACCACATCAAGATTTCCAAATAGACAACGATTTCCCTAATTTTACAATGAATGGTACCTACAGTTTCATTTTTAATAAAAATAATTACAATAGAGATTAATTAATTATTTGATTTCTACAATAATTAAAGGTTTACAATGGTTGGAATTGAATGAATTTACTGAAAATACAGGAATGGAGATAATTTTCGATTTGAATGCATTGAAACGTTTCAATAATGGTAGTTGGGATTATCGTAATGCTGAAGGATTAATTGAATTTTCAAATTCACATAAATTACAACTTTCTTGGGAGTTGGGGAATGGTATTTGCTTCTAAACAAATTTGCAATAAATCCAATTTTTGTTTTGTTAAATAAAAATCGTAATATTCTAGAACCGAATTCGTTTAAACATAAATTCAATTATGAGGTGAATGCAACTCAATTATCTAATGATTATCAATTATTACGTACAATATTGAATAAATACGAATTGTATAAAAATTCAAAATTAATCGGTCCATCTACAACACGTCCACAAATCGATCATAAAGAAAGTCAAAAGTTTTTAGAAGATTTTCTATTAGCAGGTGGTGGTAGCGTAATAGATGCAATCACCTGGCATCAGTTGAGTAGATTTGCTCACTGGTTTAACGATTATTCTAATATTTTGTCCATTTTCTAGTTATTATTTTAATGGTCGTACAGTCAAAACAGAACAATTTCTTGATCCTATAGAATTCGATATTTTAAAATGGCAAATTGCTGTTGTTAAAGAAATAACAAAACATTTGAATCTCGAAAATAAACCGATTTGGTTAGGTATTCCTCTAATTGTTTATTAATAAAATCGAAAAATTTATTGAAATTTGTTAGGTGAAACAGCATCAGCTTATGGTGGTGGTGCACCAGCACTCTCTGATCGTTTCATATCAACATTTATCTGGTTAGATAAATTGGGTATTACATCAAAAATGGGCTTACAATGTGTTATACGACAAACAATTTTCAATCTAAATTATGCATTACTTGATAATTCCTATAATCCAAATCCGAATTATTGGATTAGTTTGTTATATAAAAGATTAGTTGATATGAGACTTGTTAATTGTGCATCAACAACTAATAATCGTGTACGATTGTATTGTCATTGTGCAAAACGTAACAATAACACCAACACGTCCTCAATTATCAGTTGAGTCATGCATTATTGTTATTCAGCGGTGTATTGAAGGCAAAGGGTTCCATAATTGAGCATGTACGTCTATTTTAAGGAAGATTGCATTCAAGAGTTCCACAATCTTCAGCGCCTAGGGTCCCGTTTGTCCTTAATACGCCACTGTTATCATTATCTTGTTTTTAATTGATAATAATTACAGTTTATGGTATGAATATCAATAGTTTTGTTGTAAATATCCGTATCGAGGGTATTGTTCCATTTTCACAAGAAACCAAATTAAACATCTATTCCTATAGTTTAACAACCTTAAATTCGTTAACTTCCAAGTAAACGAATTTAACTAATTATGCAGGGTTGTTTCTTTATGGTGATTTACCATTGCTATTCCGAAAACCGTAAATGATAGAAAGACGGTTAAATTAGAAGACCAAGAAAACGGTTGAAACAAATTCTAGTGCGAGTTTGTGTGTATGTAATCTGACAGAGGGGGTATGGACCACCCGCCCCCCTTGTGCGCACGCCTATGCCGACCATGGTTTCTACGGATGAGAACCACATTAGGGCTTAACTTACAATTAGCATAGTTTCCGTCTGATCTTGCATTATGTAACATAACTTATGTTCCTTTATTGGAGTGAACCTTATGTACCAGGAACATAAGATTGATTTAGGGCAAGATTAAATTTAAGTTAGAGTATAGGACGAAAGCTGAACCGGGCCTTGAATAAATCAAGGTCTGTATTTAAAAGAAATTATGTTCGACTGCTGTGAGCAGGTCAGTCCCTGGGTTAGAGCGAGTAGAGCGATTGTTCTAGGCGCTGGGTGAGAAAGGGCGTCAAAATCGAGTCGTGAAAAACAACATTATTGGTTGAAAGGTGTCGATCGAACAGGAATTTCGCTCCACCCTGTTAATGGGCTAGAGCCGTCGCTGATTGTGGACGGAAGTATAAAAAACAATTCAAACTGCAAACTAAGTTATTGAAAACCAGGATTGCAATTCCGTCAAAAGACCAAAATAAAAATCAGGTCCGTATTTAAAAAGATAAAGTTGAAGGTGGCGCTGAAGAGACCTATGGGGTCCCATGCCTTTTAGGCGCAACAATGGATAAAGTAATATTGATTTGATCTTGAAAGAAGACAATTTTCACCCCTATCGTGCCGCTAATTTGTCACTAGTTTCCACATTCCACATATGTAGGTAGTAGTTATAGATAGTATTGGAAACGGACGTAGAACTACTTTTACGTTGGTTGCCATTAGAAACGGACGCATAATTAAGTAGCTTTACGACTGCTACCTACTATGAAATGAATAAAAATTTGCTACCGAAGAGAAGTTCCTATAGCATTTTTTGAAATTATGGATCTGTCTTAACCATTTTATTGGTCTTCTAAACAAACAACTTTTCTTCCGTTTAACTCGCCTTTTATCAATTACGGTTTCGAAGATAGCAATGTTGAATGGCGATAAAAGAACAGAGGCCCTGTATAGCGAATTGAAATTAATTATTTTTGTTTTTC
This sequence comes from Lydus trimaculatus, assembly GCA_037414755.1. Lineage (NCBI taxonomy): Eukaryota > Metazoa > Arthropoda > Insecta > Coleoptera > Meloidae > Lydus > Lydus trimaculatus. Next base: position 26,520 of record JAZBGY010000106.1, on the reverse strand, counting down.
CAGAAATGTCTATTTAAATGGTGAATTATTGAAATTGACTGATACGAATGATATTCCTGTATTAAAACCAAAAATTCTATCAACCTATCCATATATAAAAATGTTACCATATTCGATAGTTTTTTGGATTGTGCCAATTAATACAACAATTTGTTAAATTATTGATTTTTATTTCATTCCCTCCAGTTTTTGATATTTTTAGATGATGTTGATGACTTCGCTACTTATTTAAAAAATGCTAACTATGATAAAACGTGCTCAAGAGCTACCAGTCAATAGAGGAAAAACGTCATTGTTTCAATCCAGGATGAAAAAAAATAAAACTTCCCAATTAAAAATTTGATTTTTACTGTTAGTTTGTATGTTTATGTTTATATTTTTTTATGCATTACTACAAAAACTATGTGATTTATTGTTAAAAAGATGTGTAGTTTCTTTTCTATATAGATGACAAAAATAAAAAGCAAAAACGGTAATAATTATCTGTGGAGAGTAATTTGAGACAATATAGATGGGGGATAAAAGAGATCACCACTTGAGGAAGGAGTGGTGGAACGTCAGGGGTTTTAATGAGAATGCATAAGAAGACCTGACAACCACTTCAATGTTTCAGTTAACTGATTTCTTTTCGAATGAAATCATGAATTCTTGATTATTATTTTTTTTTAATTTTATTTAAAAAAAATTATGGCAAAAATCAATCTTATTAAAAAGAAAAATTCATATTTCATTATATTTTTTCTATTAATCTCCAATCATATTGGGGCAGATATCGTGTAAGTGACGATTCTCCTATAAATTAACCCTTAGTCTATCTGATGTGGTCTACAGTAGTTAGGATATGTTCCTCATATATAGAGGCTCAATCCTGATTGCTTCCTGTAATTTATAAATAACCTTGACCTATTTCTTTTTGTATTGTATTTTCATCCTTTAGGACGATTTTATTTTCGATTTTTTCCAGCCTTTGCCCTCTAGATTATTACCATCAACAATTTGCTAATGAAAAAGTGGAGAGTGAACGTGAAGAACACGCGTATGATTGTTTTTACAAAATACTACAACATGTGTTGCATTTTCTCCCTTTCTATTCCAGAACTGGATTAACAATTAATGATATTCTACCAGAAGATCCATCAAAATATGATAAAATGCGACCACCGAAAAAAGATGGTAATCCAACAATTGTCTATTTTCATGTAACTGTAATGGGTCTGGATAGTATCGATGAAGGATCGATGGTTATTTGAATATTTTCAAAAAAATAGGGTTGTTAACTAATTTTTATTTCATTTTCTTTTGTTTTGTGGGGATGTACAGACGTACGCTGCAGACATTTTCTTTGCACAAACATGGAAAGATCATCGTTTACGTTTACCTGAGAATATGACAAGTGAGTATCGATTATTAGAAGTGGATTGGTTGAAGAATATGTGGCGGCCTGATTCATTTTTCAAAAATGCAAAATCTGTAATTTTCCAAACAATGACAATACCAAATCATTATATGTGGCTATATAAAGATAAAACGATCCTCTATATGGTCAAGTATGTTATTCTATTGTGTGTTATCTTATTTTTATCAACCAAAAAAATGCAATTTCAGGCTAACTCTTCGATTATCTTGTGCTATGAATTTTATGATTTATCCGCATGATACACAAGAATGCAAACTTCAAATGGAAAGTTGTAAGTATTTGTAAGTTTTGTATATTGGAGTAATAATTGGTAAAAACCCGTTAGTATCCCACACAACGGACGATATGATCTTTCAATGGGATCCGGATGTTCCACTTGTAGTTGATGAAAATATCGAATTACCACAATTGGCTTTAACACATAATTACACAGCTGATTGTACTCAAGTTTACTCAACTGGTAATTTTACTTGTTTAGAGGTGGTGTTTGAATTAAAACGCCGTTTAGGCTATTATCTCTTTCATACTTATATTCCAACATGTTTGATTGTTATCATGTCAGTAAGTTTAGAATTTCGCTTGTTGAATTGTATTTTTTAAACATTTGTGCGTGTGTGTGTTTTTTTCTTCTATTTTCTATACAAGTGGGTGTCATTTTGGATCAAACCAGAAGCTGCACCGGCTCGTGTAACTTTAGGTGTTACTTCCTTATTAACTTTATCAACGCAACATGCTAAAAGTCAAGCTTCTCTACCGCCAGTTTCTTATTTGAAAGCTGTAGATGCTTTCATGTCGGTTTGTACAATGTATGTTTGCAATATCAAATTTCGAATTTTCATTCATTTTTTATTATTTTTTTTAAAAATATTTCTAGTTTTGTGTTTATGGCTTTAATGGAATATTGTGTTGTGAATATTGTTTTGGGTGATTCTGATTTACCAAAACCACCACCACCACCAGCACCACCATCATCATCATCATCATCACAACAACAAGCAAAAAATGAACCAGTATTTGATATGGCAGCCAAAGAAAATTCGTTCTTATTATCAAGACAACAAAAAGTAACAACTGGTCCAACACCCGCTCAAAGGGCTAGAAATCGTGCTATCAATATTGATCGATTCAGTCGTGTATTTTTTCCGTTATTATTTACTGTTTTGAATGCTAGTTATTGGATTACGTTTGCTGAATATATTTGAAAATGTTTGGAACAATAAGACGCAGTGTGTTATAATAGTATGTATAGAAATAAATATGAAAATTTCAATAGAATAGAGGAGGGGTAATAATAAATATGATGAGACTTTTCCTAGTTTCATTTACAAGCCTTTTTGGGTTCTTTTTAAATTTTTACACTAAACGCAAATGTGGTCGGCGTGGGAGTCCTCGACATCCACCTACAAATGAAGCGCTCCCTTTCTTATAGGCATAGATACATTTTAAAAAAAATACTTCACTCACTTTACAGATGTTACGCTTCCAGGGACTCAGCAAACAATAGATCTTAGTTATACTTAGGTGCGGATTCCCCATGACACTTTCGACGTTACCAGCAGCCAAAAATACAGAACTTTGCAATTAAGTTTCAAAAAGGTTAGTTCCGCCACTGGTCACAGGCTAGGTCATACAACTATACAGGGCCGAAACTAGCTATAGGCAGAGTAGGCATCAGCCTAGGGGCGTCAACGGACTAGGGGCGCTAATTTTTTTAACCGCTTACGAATTATACAGAGAGAAAACCAGAATATTCCATTTTCGAATTTTGGTGGATGCGCCGGGGTACTTTCCCGCGTGGAATTTGAAAAGTTTGGTGGAGACGCCATGTGCACACTTTGATCAAAAAATGTTAGAAAAAGTTTTTAATTGAGATGACAAAGGCTTTAATTCTGTGGAATAGCAAATTTTCGATACGACATTTAGTTACATCATGGCCATCATTAAATTAATTTTTTTAATCTTCAATTATTTTAGAAAGGGTCGCTAATATCCCGGTTTGTCTATATCCAAATTTTCCCTTGTTTCAGCCCTGCAGCTATATAGTCCGTAATTAGACGTACAAGTGTGGCACATGCATGTTTCCTCAGATAAGCCTTTTACATCAGAAATTACAGACCCGTCTTCTTTGCAGCGACCTGTTTATTATTTTTGATTAGTTTCTGGCATTTTTCGTTTATTTTAGATGAATTTAGTGCAAAATTTGCAGTTTTTCGACAAAATCTGTGAAAACTCTTGTTTATTTTGATGAAATTAGCACCAAAACTATCAATTTTTGAACAGAATCTTTGGAAATTTTTGCTTGATTTGATGAAATTTGTACAGTTTCCCGTTTTTGAGCAGAATGTTTGGATATCTCGACAATGGATATGGGGATTTGGTATAGAATGTTATTGACAAATTTTTGTTCATTGCTTTAATTCTAACTATATAGTTTACAGTTTTACTCAAAACATGTTTTAAATTCATACAAATAACGAATTTTCTAATCCCGCCTGAAAAAATATGATTGGAATAGTTTTTATTTAAAGAAAAGAAAAACAAACGGAGCACAAAACTTACAGCAGTTGCTTTCTTTTTGAAACAAATTGCCATATTTGTTGCACTTTCACATGGATCCGGATCCATTTTTACTGGAAATTTTCAAAATTTGATAGTAAACTTTTAAATTCAAAATTAAAAATAAATACCCTCTGATTCGCAATCAATGAAAATTCTCAATACTTTCTTAAATAATTCAAGATCAGCAGCTTTTAGATCATCTAAAGCTAACAGAGCCTCAACTTTATCAACATCACCACTTTCAGTTTGCTAAAAATGACAAGCATTGATTTAAATACATAAGAAAGAGTATAATTACAATTTGTAATTACAAATTTCAATTTTTTATTGACACAGAATATCATGCATTTAGCTTCATGTGTTGATGGTGGTATTTTTTTTGCTATCAATTCTGCTAAATCATCTAAAATTATTTTATTGAATTTTTGATTAGTTTTGTGTACGTAGATGTATTTAACAAATTCTTACTTTCATTTGCACCAGTTTCCTCAACACATTCTTCGGCAATTACTTGCATTTTCTCCAAAAATCTCTCAACAAATTCTTGCTCCAGCTATCAAAATAAAAATTTCTATCATTATTTATTACATTTAAACTAACTTACTGCATGAATTTCAAAGATTGTTAGAATCAAACTGAGGAAAATTAAGGAGATCTTCATCTTTAAGAACCGCCTTCCCTGTTGGTCTCTGTTAACTGTATTGCAACAAACTAAAACAAGTTAATCAACAAAATTTTGATAACTTTATATCAAAATGTATTTCTCTCCATTTCTTTTCAAATAATTAATATCTGCAGTTTTATGTGATTTTAATTAATAGTTTTCTTATTTATGTGATTGTAATTTTGCAATTAAAACGTAATTTGTAATTTTTTTTTAATTCAAGCTAATTAATTCAAGTACCTATAATTTTTAATGGATATTTGTCGTTTGTTATTCAAGTTTAATGATTTGTAACTATTCTAGTTAATGAAACTGTTGACCTTAAGGCAGTGATATCCTGTTGAACTATGAGAAATTGTTAATTTCATTAAAAATTTGTGCTAAAAGCACTAGTTTGCTATATTTAAAACATAGGAAAAATTTTAATCTCCTCTTTCGACTTACAAATATGAGCCATGAATTAACAATAAGTACTTCTGTATCTTCCCTTATCATATTCATACTGGGCCTAAAGCCCAGTTTATCTTACATCTCTAAATCTCAACTTAGGGTTGAGCTTGACTCGAAATAGTCTTATATATTCATCTAATACAAGATTCATTTTACTTTGGCAAACACTTAAATTGTTCTTCATTAAAATGAATCTAATATTTTTAAGGAACATAAGAAAAGGTTGATCTTAAGTCGAGATTTAGGAAGGGCAGTTGTATCGGGATTTAATCGTTGAAATTGTAAAGCAGATATACCGATCAAGATCAATATTTATTCAAAATTGCCTTTACCAACAAATAACAATTAATATTCCAGTAGTCAATGATATAATCTATGACTAATTGTAAGATAAACCACAATATATTTATTTGTTTTTATGTTATTGTTCATAGGAGATTAAAATTCATATCCTGGATCTTGTGTTAGTAAATTAAAAATGTATTTTTTCCATAATATTTGAATTATTTATAAGCCATCAATGAAATCGCGTAATCTCCAAACAATAAGACTAGTCAACATTTATGACAATTTATAGTTCGAAATTACCCAACAAATAGTTTTAGGTATATTCTTTTAAATTGCGTACCTACACTCCGTCTACTTTGACTTGATCAGTTTGACTTTACAGTAAAAAAAGTAAGGATAATAAAAATTAAAAGTTACTATAGGCGTGAGCTAAAGAACTCAGCCTCTAAGGGGCCTCACTTTAAGTGCTCTTTCTTTATAAATAACTGTATCAAGAAAACTGAAAGCTCTGTTGATCAGCATCTACTTATCATTTGTAGGTACATACACTACCCATCCAAAAAGGACCAGTTTGATAACTGGTATAGTCTAAGGGCTGGCTACAGATGAGTACATGGGATTCAGTGTAGTCGAAATTTTATCCAGTGCAGGTTCGATTGTTACCAACGTAGTCAGATTTCGGCCGCCAGAAAACAGTCTGGAATGATAATGGATGGGTGGGTGGTAAGAAATATAATTTTTTTCAAGTAAAATAATTGAAAATTTGCAGAATGATTGAAGACAGTATAAATAAGTAGGAAACAAATTACCAGAAGAGTGGGTGGAAGGTAGAGGGCCGCCAGAAGGCTTCAAAGTTGCAACATTTACATGATCAATTTTGACAATTTGCGTACTTATTGTTTGCTTCCAAATCAACTGATATGCAAAACGCCAAAAGGCTAAGTGTGGAACAAAAAGATATAAAATTCTAATGCTAACAAATAACCCACACGAGGTGGAAACTCCCGATTCTGAAAATTGTTGGTCTACGGATAGAGCAATTCGTTCTAATAAGAGATACTTCTGTTTTGCCGGTCGTCCCCATACTCAAGTTTAAGGGAGAAAATAGGGGTTAAAGCTCACCTTGTAATGATTACGTCTGCGGTCTCCAAAAGCACAAACTGTGGCCCTGAATAGAGGATGGTTGAACTGTCGTTAATAGTACCTAGTTTTTTTATTATATTATAGTCAAGTTAGGTAAGTTACAGTAGACGCAGTATAATGGTAGGTCAGATTTAAAGTTGGTGACCATAAAAGAGCTTAGAGTGGTGCTAGATGCTATGAATGATCTACATTAAATATAGATCGATCTCGAAGTCCTCTTTCTTTTGAGTTTCACTCGTATTGGTTTGTTCACTTTGAACTGGTTGATTTGGCTGTACCACATTTACAGCAATTTCTTCGTCCGATTCTTTACTATTTTAGAGTTAACTTACAATAATCAAGTTACAAATATATGAAGCAGGTATGTAGGAAATAAAGGTAAAGCAACAATAAAAATATTAAATTTAATACAAGCTTTTATTTCACGTGAAATATTTAACAGAAAGTATCATTTGTAATCGCATCTTCTCTCTTATTGAATCACATGGAATTATTCAAGGAATAAGTCCTCTTTAAGGCCCATCTATAGAAAAAAAAACAAATAATTTATAATTCGGTATTAATTTAATTAATTGTCAACATACAGCATGTCCTTCTTTAACAGCACATGCCGCCAAATCAGCAGCATATTCACAAGGATCACTATTCGCTGGAACTAATTTGAAGACAAAGAGTTATTATTTTCTTAAAATTTACAAAAAAGGAGGGAATATACCTGAAGCAGAACAGGTGTCGTAGATTGTTACAAATTTATTAAAAACTTCTTCATCATGTGCTTTCAACGGTTCTAAAGCATTCAAAAAACCATCCTTATTTAAATTACCATTTTCATCTTGCTGGAAGATTTTATTACAAATTTTAATTTAAAATAAATTATATTGAATAATAATAATAATTACCATATCGAAGTGTTTGTGGAAGCAGAAGATCAAACATTTACCTTCGTGTGATTCGGGAATCTTATGGGCCAAAAGAGCAGCAACATCATCTTAAATTTGTTTGAATTTAGAATTTGTTTTGCACCTTTATCACTATAGTTAAACTTACCTTTGGTGGATCCAGTTTCTCCAATACATTTATCACCGACAACTTTCAGCTGTTCTATCAAACTATCCACAAATTCTTTGTCAATCTGAATTTTAGAGAATTAACAGCAAGTTTTATTAATTATTTCGAAAAAAGGAAGATACTTACAGCTTGAGTATAAACAATAATAAGTGATAAAATTACAATAATTGCTTTCATTTTGGTTTTGTTTTTTTTGTTTTGTTTGATATTCAACTACTGAATTGTTGGAATATTGTTGGATGAATTATTGAATGTTGGTGGTTTTTATATTGAAATCTCTTGATTTTTCAAGGCTAATTTTGTGTATGCGTTAGTTTTTTTATTATTATTATTGTCACTTAATTCTCTTAATCATCCAACCACGTTGATTATGAAACAACAAAAATTATAGTGATTTTATATCGTCTTCAATTATTTTTGGTTTAATTAAACTGTTATTGTTGTTAATTAAAATCATTATAATCCATATTTGATGATTCGTTTTGGTTTCCTGCGGTAATAGATTATGCCAATGTTAGTCAATGTTACTGTGTGGATTCCTGTAGAAAAGGTGAATCGTATTCAAGGTATACGTTCATCGTCTCTATCATCAATTATGGGTAAGTATGCTGTTGTTATACTAGCGATTCTATCGAAGAAGGATGAGAAAAAAATCGATAGTATTTATGACAAATGTTCACTGATAAAGATTATGATAACTTTCAACTAAATTACTATTATAGAGTCTTTAGAATCCGAGAACATTTGATGATGATAACAGCTACCTGAATGGCATTGACTCATTGACATTTTCACAAATTAGATTGAATATTTCAATGAATCTAAATATTTTATCATTTTTGTTGATTGCATCTTTATTAAATCGTTATACAATTTGATAAAATCAAACATTATTTTACGTGATATGATCTTCAACTGCATTGCAGTGATCTTTTAATTGTTGTAATAGTGCAACATGCATCAAAATTGTCCGTTATTTGTAGCAATTTCTGGTTTTTTAATTATATTATTTGGTATTTTTACAGCATTTTATTCCATACCAAACTTTATACATTATCATTTTGATCAGGTAACATAATTAGATAGGTAATTAGATTTCACCTATATTTTATCAAATAATGTTTAATAAAGCTTATAGATTTAACGAATGGATCTATAGTAATACAAATCTTTGAAAATGGTGAAAATCCATTAAATTTCAAAGTTTATTTCTTCAATGTTGAGAATCCGAATGAGATCATGTTAGGTGATGGGCCGATTTTAAAACAAATCGGACCTTATGTTTACAAGTAAGTGACAAAAAATTTATTATACGTCACAACAGTTTGTTGTGAGCAAATTTGATTCGAACCTGGAGCTCCTACTTGTCGGACAGACATATGTATAGGAGTTTTGGGTTTCGGCTCGAGCAAAGAATACATGTATTCTTTGACTCAAGTCAAAATCTTCCAGTTTATTATGAAGGATAATAAATTATTTTAATAAATGAAACTTGTAAATAGGAGGTCGGATCAGGGGAGAATTTTACAAATTAATGAAACTGAAGATACTTTAACATACGCAGAAACACGTCATTATACCTTTGATATGGACGCTTCCAAAAATCTAAAAGATACTGACAAGATCACTATAATAAATCCACTACTTATGGTAACTACATCTCTAGACAATACACTCGAAATTTGTTAAAATATTTTCCTAAACTTTTCAGATTATTATCTCAACTTATATAGATCAACAAAGAAATATCTCTCAATTAGATGAAGTTATCTCTGCTATCTTTCCAAATGTTACTGATTTCTTCATAAAAGTTCAAGTCAACGATATATTATTTAATGGAATATCAGTTGATTTTCCTGAAAATTACAGTAAGATGCAAATTTTAAGGCGCGTCCAGACCAAGTGCGCAAAACTCACGGAAAATTCTATAAAACTGAAAAAATATCAAAAATAATTGTCAGGTTGGTCAACCGCCTATAGTTAACATCTCGCTCCTTAGTTCCTCCTTCACTGTCGTTCTGCGACAGACAGAACAATCAAACAAACATTTTTCTTTGATCTATTCAACTACCGCGTTGGTACGTGCTAAGCCGCGTTCAGATCTAACGAACGAACGAGAACGAATGCAAACGAATTCCAATGAATGCGAACAAATCCACGCGAATGCAAACAAATGTAAACTAACGAGAACGAATGCGAATGTCGTGCGCAAACAAAAGTAGTAGAATGTCCTTGCATTCGCTTGTGTTCCACTGACTTCTAGTTCTTATTACCCGTCCACACTATGCAAACTCGAAAGAATGCGAACGAATAGGAGCGATTTTTTTCTTTGAAGTACCGACAATCAGCGGATCGCTGTTTTCCACGTTCGTTTGCATTCGTTCGCGTTTGTCTTGCCGTCCACACTATGTTTACATTTGCATTCGTTTGCATTCGTTCGCAGTGGTTATATGATGCCGATCCTATTCTGCTTTGAAATTTTGGTGGATGCGCCGGTGTACTTTCGTGTGCAAAATTTGGAAATTTTGTGGAGGTGTAGCGCGTGTGTGTTGGTTCTTATCCACATTCCGCGCGAAAGTACCCCGGCGCATCCACCAAAATTATAAAGTGGAATAGGACTGGCATCATATAACTATACTGTTCGCATTCGTTCGCATTCGCTCGTTAGATCTGGACGCGGCTTTGGAAGTTGCGCAAAATTGCGCGTTTCGCCGTCAAAACAGCCTACGCTGTTCTGCTTTGTTTTGTTCAGCACAGTTCGGCGCACTTGGTCTGGACGCGAATTTAGAATAATAATCTGATTGTTAATCTAGTATGTCATTGAATTACAATGAAATACAGACTGTCGTATTTAGGATGACGCAATCGGTTTTCAGTAAAATAACAAAATTTTACAAGAAAACTATGACATACTATAGATTCTTGTCGGACAACTTATTGCTATTAAAATAAATTTCAGCTGAAGTCTGTAACTTACTTGAAAACACTGTCCATCGTTACATCGAATTTAATGACAATTGTTCATCATTATCTTTCTCTTTTTATAAATATGTAGGACTTTTGTAATTTTATTTTTTATCCCAAAATCTTAAGAAATTTAAAATATTATAGTTAAATGGTACAGAACAACGTCCAGTTAAAATAACACGTGGTGTAAAAGATACAATTAGAGGTAGTTTTGTTCCTCACGAGAATGATTTAGATATATGGAATGATTACTATTGTAATCAAATTAATGGGACTGATTTAGGTATTTTAGATAATATGGAGGTAGTACCGGAACGTCTTTATACGTTCAAGGGTGATTTTTGTCGGTATATTATTTAAAAAAATAATAATCGTACCTATTCTTTGCAATATCCATCTTTGTCAGATTTGTAAAGAAACGGTAGTTTATACGACTTTGTAATAATAACATGATTTTTAGATCAATATATTTGAATTTTTTGGAAGAGAATACGTTTTTTAAATTAAAAACTGTTGTAAAGTTTGGTTCAACGAAAGAACTATTTGAATTGAATGAAAATACGAAATGTTTTTGTCCTTTCAAATATGATCCTAAACTTAATAGTTTGAATCAAGATTGTCCAATTAGTGGTTTAATGAATTTGAAAACATGTATCGGTATTGATCTATTTATATCACACCCGTATTACGGTTATGCCGATTCAATTACAGGAGATTTTAACAACTTATTCAATGAGAAATTACACAATTCAGTTGTGTATGTTGAACCGGTAAGTTGGTGAAATATAACGTCACTATTTTTATTCTCATACATCTTTCACATACAGACTGTCTTATAAATGACGAAACACTGTTTTTGAATTATTTTACAATTCGATGTTTCACAAGACGGACTGTATATCAGCCTCTTAACCCCGAAAATGATTAGTGTTTACACTTGTGTGCTTTTTGTGGGTTAAATCTTGCCATCAACTGGACGGCGTAATGTATAGCGAATGTCAACTCGATTGAAATACAAGAAAGCAATGCATGAATGTAGTATGAAATATTACAAGCTAAAACAACACAAAACTAAAGTGCACACAAGTGTAAACATAGGTACCCATATTTACGTAAATATTTGTACATTATACCTAACAGATAGTCCCAATCGAATGACAATAATTTGCTTCACAAAATAGCTTTTCTCATGTCACTAATATCATTCAAAGTGTACCTACCTAATTATGCTAATTTTAAATATTTAAGGTCAGTGGTATACCAATTTACTATTGCCTACGTTATCAGTACAGTATATTAATACCAAAAGTAGAAAATTGGTTTATGACAATGGATGTGTCAGTGAAAATTTTGCCATTATTTTGGGTTGAAGAAGAATTTGAATTAGATGAAAACGTTTTACAAGACCTTCAATATAAACATGAATTAATACAATTAACAAGAATAATTGATTATGCTTTAATTATTTTTGGTATTATTTTAATGTCAATATCACCGATTTTATTAGGATACAAAGAACAATTATGCTCGAATAATGCCATTCATAAAAACAAGAAAAAATCGAAAATAATGGTGAAAACAAATGAAAATCCAAAGAAAATACGTCGACATTAATTTCGATTTAAATCTCTTATCTTAATGATGGTATCACATTAATGATGTTTTATTACTGCACAAAGAAGCACCAACACCAACATAATTTCAATTAGTCCAATCTATATTTGTATTATTGGTATATTAGTGTTAATTGTGGGAATTATTTCATCATCTGCAATTTTTCCAAAACTAGAATAATGAGGTGAATTCAGGTAAATATTTAAGTTGGCTTGACTTGGAATCAAAAGGAAATAGCAAGGACTGAACCCAGTAAAACAACAATTTTGCATCAGTAGCTTCACTACTGTTATACTCCGGATTACTTTATCTATTTCCAGGAGGCAAGAATTTATCTCAAACAGCTTCCATTAAAGCTATTCGAAGAAGTTAGTAAATATTACTTTTATTGTTAAAAAAAAAACTAAGTATTCTAGAGACAATTTGTAATTTTTAATAATCTAATCCACCACCCACTACTCGCCTAGCTGCTAATCATCGTGATTATCTATTATCATTGCTTTATCATATGAATAATACAAATGATGGTCTTATGAGATTAGTAGGGATTTAAGAAGTACATACAATAAAAGGGAATATACTTCGTTATCAAAATTCAACTATCTAAAACTAAGTTTATAGTTTATCACAGTGAAACAATGAATTTTGTAATAGTCCAAGAGAAACACAAAGCTTCTATTGAGCCAATTACTAGCAAAGTTCCTTATTGAAATTTAATAATGATATTAAATAAAAAAAAGTATTAAATTCCTCAAAAAATTTCTACTTGTTAAATTATCTCCAATTCTGGGCTAGTCGTACATAAAATTTTGTACCTTAATTCGTGTGATAAGACATATTAACATATTCATGCTATTACCGACTCGGGCTGACGCCCTCGTCTTGCAACTCATCGCATTCATATGTTAATAATGCCCTTATCCTACTAATAAGATAAATAATTATTATAATATTTTTACCAAACTCAAAAATTTTAATATTTATATTTAAATGCAAAATATTACATTTCATGTATTACATATTCAACATACAGGTTGCGACAACAAAGTGAGTACATTGGAAAAATCGTGGTCACTGCCCATAATCACAAGTTAGAACGAGATAAAAACAAAACTGGGCAACCAGATTAGTAAGAATGAGGCCCAACCAATAGCTGAATTCCAAAACACCATCCCCATTTCCTAGACAAAAATTCAACCTGGTTGATGACAAATATTTGCTGTCTTTATCAAAATTCAACTAGATAGTTTATCAGAGTAAAACAATGAATTTTGTAATAGAATTCAAGAAACTGATTTAACAATCAATCTATCTTATGATATTTGTCAAAAATTATCAGCCGATTTTGTTGAAACTAAAAGATTACTGAATTTTCGGTGATGTTAGTGAATACCGACCATTAAGTGAAAGTTATCCTATTTTTAAAATAAATTATATTTTTGGTGGATTTCAAAAGCTTAAGAGTTTTTGAGGGCAGAAGTATCGATTTGTAACTACAACTTTTTCAATGCTGATCACTTATGATGACCTAAGTATGTTTGAATAGGGTGATTCAAAAAATCGTCATTTTTTTTCTCCAAAAATTCCTTATTAAACAGTTGTAGTAAAGGCGCGTCTCCACATGGAACAAATTGCAGGCGTTTGGCTGTATTGCTCGGGTACGCGGGGAAGCACTCAAAACGCCGATTTTGATACAGGCAGCATAGTGTCGGCTAAATGTGTCCTCTTAAAATATAAACCCTTAATATTATTATTTAGAGGTCGCTCGTCCCAATTTTTTATTTTCTATTTAAACAACATGGGAAATTTTTTTGAAGACTTTGGACTTTTATAACTCGTTTGTAGAGCGATGAACTGAAATGGTCATAGACACATTTTCAGAGAATTAAAAGTTTCTTATCATTTTATAAATTTCAAGATGTTTTTACTTTTCCGACGAAACTATCACACCCTTTCTTAGGGATTGCTTTTAGGGTGTTAGACTTCCTGCAAGCATAATTGAACAATTACAATATAATTATGATAAGTTACAATTTTTTCTTATCATCAGGCATATCATCAGTTTAACAGTAATTGCCATAATTGTAGGAATGATAAACGATAGAATTGTATGATTGATTGTATTTCCAGTAGATATAGTTGATAGTCGACAATATAGGTATTCCATTTTATAAATAAAAACTTGGAATTTATTTAAAAAATAAAAATACACTTAATTATACCTAATTATTACAGAAAAAAAAGCACAATGTGACTATAATTATCACAAATTCATAAAAAAAAGTTTTGTAATAAATCACAAATTGAAATTCTCAACAAGTCATGATCTCGATTTAATAATGATAGTTGACCAGCAACTTGGATAAAAGACATCTAAATCAAGACTCGATTGTCAGACTTGTTGAGAATACTTTTTTAAATCACGGTTTTTTTTTTACATAATAAAATTGTCCCACATTCAAAGTGTATCAATCATATCTTCAATAGCATAATAACAACCTGAAACTAATGCAAATAATGCAATAAACATAATGAAAATATCTTTAGCCAATTTCCATCCAAGTAAACCGAAATTCATTGTTGTTGAATTTAAAACAATATCAATACTGGCTGGTATAAATAAACCTAATGTCGAGAAAAACACAGAACCAACTATCGATATGATTAAATCTAATTTTGGTACAGCTGCTGCTATACTTGTTATCATTACAACTAAGAATGTACGTAGACAAATCTGTGCGATATTTTTATTATTCTCAGATACTTTCGGTTGTAATTTACGCCATGTTATATCACATGGTACATAGAATTGTAACATGAATGTAAAGAATACAGAAATAGAGATGCATGCTTTGGCTATTTGAGCTGGTCTGTAATCAAATAAATAAAAAAAACAATTAGAAAAATTGTATAATTGTAGAGGTCTTTCTGGGACAAAAATACACTAGGTCACCGTAGAGACATGCCCCCACATCATCAACTCGTGTGAACTCTATTGGCTAATGTGAAACCCCCTTCGACTAACCGGACATCGGCAAAATTCGGACATGTTATACCAGCCTGTGTGTATTTTTGATCCAAAAAGACTTCCAGGATATTTAACTTACATTTCATCAGCTGGTAGATCTGAGATAATATTTGAATGGACATTATCACCAAATCTTACATAACCAAATACACCGATAATTGTGTATAATATTGTAACTATAGACATTGCTGTATTCAATACACCAGGACAACCAATAAATTGTTGTCTTATCATTGAATTCTCAATTGGTAATATTGTACCAATACCCTCCATTGCAAATAAAACCGTACTGAAGAATAATGGTAATTGGCCAACATCATTAAATAATTTCCTATCACTTATATCAACATCTTTCATACCAACAAACATATAATACAATGTTATACCAAATGCTATAATCATTGTTGTATTTGCAATAAATGAAAATGGTACTAAATGTTTCAATTCCCGTATTTGACAACATATAATCAATGGCACCATTAATACCAACATATAAAAACGTACATCTACATCTGCAACTGATGGATAATAATACACCACCAACTAGAAAGATATCAAAAATTAATTTAAAACAATAAACATTTTAAATCAAAACAAACTACCTCTTGAATTGCACCACAAATAAAAACAACATACACCGAATTTCCAACGTAGTATGTCAACAGTAAGGCTACGTCGACGAAAATCCTAAAATTCAACATAAAATGTATAAGAAATTATTGGTGACTCAAACGCAGTTTTTCATCAATAATTAGATTTAAATGAGAACTCTACTACTCAAAAATCCGATAAAAATTTGTAATTATCGGGAATTATCAAGAATAATCTGGAAAAGCGTAAAAGTTGATTGGTGATTTCAATGATCGGTCAGGATAGATTCTCGCCTGAAATAAGTGGACCTTTTCGACAATAGTTTGTTAAAATTTTTAAATATTTAGATCAATGTTGTTGTGTGTTAGTTGTTTTTCCAATACAATAACTAATCATTTCAACAAACTTATTTAAAATTCCCCACGTGCTACATACATGAGGTCATTTATTTTGAAGGAGGATTTCAACCAGTTTGAAAATAACAAACAAAAGAACAACTATGTGATACAAATATGTTTTTATAGAAATATGATTATGTCATCTTTGTATCCAAAAATCTCTGGTTACACAAATAAATTTAATTACAAAAAAAACAACGAAACAGGAAATGTTGTTATTGTTATTGCGATATAAATAAAGAATTAGAAGGTAAAACCTTTCACTGTTGCCAGTTTAAAGGCATTACAAGTAAACAATTAGACCTTGTTTCATTTAATATTTGTTGTTGGATTAATTAAAATGAAGGATAAAATTTACATCCATTTCCAAGAATTAACAATATTTTTTTGTTTAAACAAAAGAGAGATATAGTGATGGAAATCGGCAATCGTCAAGCAGTCTACTGTCTTGAATTTAATACCAGTTTGTTTTTCTTTTTCTTTTTTCTGTTGTTGTTAGCATAGTTATTACTGCAATTTTCTCCATCTTAATTGAAATAGGTCTTGGGGCAATTTGGAAAATTACTATTACAGAACGGATCCAGTATTGTAAGTGTAGGGAAACGTTTTTTTTTTTTTATGTTAATTATTTAATTTGGTTGATGTATTTTAATAATAATGTTTTTAAATTCATTGTATGATAGAATTGTAATTTTACGCGGAATTTGTTTTGCGTGAAGGTAAACTATCGAAGAGCCCTGACCCCAAAAATACCAACTTTGTTTTTACATTTTTATCCTCTATGGATGCTCAACGAACAAATGATTTTACCATATATGATCATTTAATAAATAAATTTATACGAGTCAGGCCTTAATTGATAATTACTTGAGATTTTAATTAGGTGCAGATAAAACCTAGGTTTTAAGATAAACCCTCTTCTAAGATTATCTGGTGAATTCAGGACAAAATATTATTGATAATAGAATAGAAAAACATCACGTATTATACGGGTATTCCCAATCAACTGGTATGTTTGTTTATTCAAATAAAATGAACTCATCGAACTTACTTGGCAAAACTAGCCCATGATTGTACAGCTTTGGGTCCATGTAAAAAAACAGCTTCTGCAGTTTCTGAGAAGCCCAACATTGGTTTTTTGGCTTTCCTACAAATTTCTTGTGATGCAGATACCTAATTAAAATTTAATAGATAAATAAACAAAAATTATATAATCCAACTATTGTTGCGTCATTATTGTAGATTAAAGATAGAAATGAATAAATAAATAAAATAATTGGTACGATCATGTTGAAAATTGCACCGTGACACCGTTTCAAATTGTTGTTTTCTCTTCGTTCTTCATCATTGATTGACAACCGACGGCGGTAGCAGTAGAAGTAACATAAAATGAGGTGATTTTCACCGTTTCGTCATCGAGTTTTTGTTTTTGTTTTTGTTTTCAGTAGAAACTTTTTCTTTTTTTTTTGTTTGTTTGTTTGTTATTTTAAATTATTACCCGCCACAATAAGAATCAAAACTTTAAACAATTTCGTAACGTATACGATCTGAATTTCCACATGATATGCTTTCTCTAATAATTTGAAAATAATTATCGAATAATTGCAAAATTTCAACGAATTTTGTTGAGTGGTGGTATTTTAGAAGAAATTCGAAAAATGAATTAATAGACGCATAAACCTTGATATTAAGCTAATAGGTTGATGTTGAAATTAGAAGGAAAAAACCTTGGATGACTGCTTTTAAATAAATATTTTTTAAATGGATATTGTCCTTTTTTTTTAAAAAAAAAACAACAAAATTGAAGAAAAGAAGCTATTTTTAAACTTTCTAATATTTCCGCTTGTTTATTTATTTGTTATGTCACTCTTAATTTTGTTGCAACAGGTTGTTGATCCTCTTATCAATTTTAGATTAATTAAGATTTTAGTTAAATCAGAATTACCAATAAATGTATAGTGTGTGTACATAGAAATCCGGTAAAGAAGGTACCAACAACACCCATAACAATTCCAGCAGCACTAAAAGCACTTGGTATTGCCAAAATACCGGTACCCAACGAGCTCTTCAATAAATGTATCAAAGCACCAGAAAAACTGCAAAATCAAACCATAAAAATTAAAAGAATTCACAATAATTTCGAAATGAGATAAAATACTAACGAATTCGGATTCTCGATGTTACGATGTTCGTATGGATCATACTCTTTTTCAGGAATTGTCTCAACACTACCGATAGGTATCTTGTAATCATGTTCAGCTAGTTTTGTACTGAAATTTTAGAAATTATTGTAAAACTTTCAAAAAACAAAACAACCGAAAACATTTACGTTGAACTAAAGTTATCTATAGTGAATGTTGATGGATATTTTGGTTTTTTCTCATCTGTTGTCATCTTGGCCCAACAATTTTCACCAATTTCGAATAAAAACAAATTTCAAATTTTTGTAAACACAACTTAAGTCAATACGATTTAAAAGAAATGAATTATTAATAAAAAAGTTATTCATTAACACTAATTTTTTTTTTTTAATTATTGTCAAATCAGTTGAAAAAATTAAAAAAAAACCTTCAAGAGACACGATTTTTATGTAACCGAAGAGTGCACGTTTATTCGACAAGACTGTACGAGCGTTACTAAAATTTATAACACCTGTATGTTATGTCGTATAAGTGCACCTCCACTATTTAAAACTGAAGTGGTCTATAATATCGTCAAATTCATTAATTATTTATTATTGGATTAAAGAAGGAAAAAAAACAACAAATGTGGTCTCCACTATTTTTTTTCCCAGAAAATCACATCTAGTTCTCTCCATTAGTTGTTTGATTTATGGGATTTCTTTTTTAAAACAACACAAAATAAATAAATAAAATCAAACGTAATTCCATTTTATAGATTGCAACAAAATCAACCACACCGAGGATTGTTGATTGTTTAGGAGGCAATTGTTTTGTTTTAATAATTGTTTAATCATCAATTAGATTTTTATCAGTTTGAGTAAATAGCACTTTCGTAAAACAATTGAAAATTTTAACATTTGAGCGAGAAACACATTCTTTTCTAATTTCTAATCAATAATAATAAAAATGTCCAAAGTTTTATCATTTATAAGAACATCTACCATCATTTTATTGTTTTGTAATTCAATTTGTTGTAATTTTTATTGAATTGTCGTCAGTATCTAATGATTCATTCATTCTTTTTTTGCATCCTTTTAATTTGATTTTTCCAACAAACTGACTCTAGATACCGTTTGACGTCACATTATATTCTTATCTGATACAAGAATAATCAATAAACGATTTTTAGCGCCCCGATTTTACCTGAGCAGTCACCTTAAGCCGAAAAGACGATTATGCCGCCGCCACCTGTAGTGCTGTACTAGTGCTTGCACACTTTCTAATTTAAGCAGTCCTCAGCGACTTAAGTTGGCTTAGGTAAAATCGGCGCTAACGTCCCATACCCATTTTTGGAATCTTTGAAATCATAGATGTGATCAATTGATTACCATTATCATACATACCTTTGTATATTTATATTTATATTTATGTTTATTGTTATCAACATCTTTAATTTGACTTAAATCGATTATGTTGTGTTTGTTATCTGAAGGATGCTTTTTTTTATTAAAAAAAAAAACATAGACTATCTATATTTCTATAAAACAATTTTAAGTGGATTTTATAATTTATTTATTCCATTGTTTTTACTATTAACGCAACTATAATTACTGTTATCATAGTCAGAATGATAAATTGTAATTATTATCATTGCAACATTACCAATGATTGTAAAATTTCAATTTCATAATTGATTGTTTTATGATAAAATAAATCCTCTTCTTATTTTAGAAAAAAAAACCCAAATGAAAACAGTCTAACAATAATAATGTAGACTTTGATAATCTTTCGATTATTTACCATTAGCTTATCAACTATTAGGTGAGAAAAATGAACGTATGATTTACTTTTGTCTGTCTATTATTTGAGTATTAATGATAAAAATAAAGGAACAATAGGTAATTAATTAAATCTTAAAAAAGCCACACTTTTAAACGTGTAACAATGACGTCAATCGTCATTCGTATTTCGATAACGACATATTTCTATTATCAATAGTATAAATCAATGTTAACAATAAATTATTGAAAATCTGTATGATCATGTGTGCTAATAATGATTCAAAGTATAACAAAACGTTTGAGCCAGTAGCGTAACTAGAAATTTTCTACTTTTACGCAAAAATATTCTATAGAGCCCCCTTATTCTTCTAATATTAACCAGAATCTATATAATACCTTCATCTACTACAATTCCAATAACTCCTATTATTAGGGCCCCCTAAACGTCTGGGCCCCTTACGCACTGCATGCCCTGGCTTATGCATGGTTACGTGCCTGGTTTGAGTGGAAGATTTATAAATTTCAAGTAGTCGCCACGTGTGATTTGTTACACGCATCAAGGAAGTTTACCTTGATTGATGGTGAGCCATATCAAAATGTGTGGCAGGATATATTTTATCACACGATAATATAAAATATACATATTTTTTATAATGAAAATATATAGACCTATCTCAACGTAAACAAGTTAACTTCTCAACAACAAAATGTATTCGTTAATGTAGTAGGTATATAACGATTAGCGCTAATCTATATGTTAAGGTTGCATAATATAGTAGATAAACAGTTTAATTAATTAAACTGAATGAGAAATAGTTTGTATGTTATAGAAACAAAACAAAACAATGATTATAATATATTAAAACGGTTGAAAATTTTATGAATCACTGTACACATCCGATTCGTAATAGTAAATTAATGGACCTATAATTATAGGTCCATGAATAAATCACACCAAATATAGGCAGCCAACTATAACCATGCTTATTGCTGGAAATAAATGTGAACTTTTTTCAAAATTTAAGATTGTTTTCCAATAAAATGGTCAAAAATGTCAAAAAAAGACAGCGCGTATTTTTAGATGAAAAACGTTTAACGACTCCAACGATAAAACAATATTTACGTTTTAGGAAGATAGAAATTAAGTATTAATGTCCAAAAAATCCCCTCAAGTAAGTATAAGTTTTCATTTTATAATATATGCGTATATTTATATTTGCAATTTATATTTGTTTTCAGATTGTTAACGTGGATTGAAGCGCTTGGTGTGTGTTATTTTTAAATTTATATATTATATAACTACACAAATTTTGAATTTTTGCAAATTTTTTCAGTGTATTTAGTTATTAAATATAACTTATTACAAACAAGTTTAATGTTTTTTTTTTCTTTCAAGACTTGAATTTCATTGTAATGTATCAATACGAATTTTGAAATTCCCACTTAGCCTTGATTTCAAATTCGTCACCTATAGCGCCCTCTGTATCAGTCGGTACATAAGCTTTGAAATAATTTACTACACATATGGAAGTAGGGATCTATAGTTGTCTATGGCATCGGCGTTCTGTCAAACATACGTCAAATCTACTATTTAGCGCTTGCTGATTGGCCAGGACAAAAGGTTCTTTTTAAGGATAATAAATAGCAAATATCATACCTCCAGGACGTGGAAATTAATCCTGAAAGTTGTTTAAAGCTGTGTATAAAATTTCATGACGGTACATCAAATAATACCCAAAAGGGTCTAAACTAGACAATTAACCTAACTTTTTTTGTATACCTAGCAACGAGAGGGTGGACAGGGTAATGCAAGGAGTCTGTTAAATATACGACAAACTATTAATTTATTACCGCCCTTTTTGAGGATAATTAAATGGTAAATATCCATATACTTCCAAGACGTGGAAGTGTAAATTGTTTCTGAAAGTTGTTTAAAGTTGTGTAAATAAAATTTCATGACGGTACGTCAAATAATACCCAAATATCCAACAATTAATTGTATAAATCTCTCGATTTTAGTTAAAAAATGCAAATAACAATGATGATGATGATGATGATAATGGTTATAATGTTTATAATAAAACAACAATAATCAAGACGGCTTTATATTCTCGTTTAATTTTAATCATATTACAATTTCTATCAAATCAATTAATACCAGATCATTCTGCAGATGATGTTTTCCATTATCCAAAATCATCAAATCAAAATTCAACAACAATATTTGATCGAATTATTGATAAAAGTTTGAATGGTTTTTTACGTTGGGATTCCCAATATTTTTTCCATATAGCAAAATATGGTTATACATATGAGAATTGTTTAGCATTCTTTCCATTCTATCCATTATTTGTACGATATATTTCATTAATTTTATATTATAATTTCAATAATATTATTACATATGATTCAATTTTATTAATTACATTCCTAATTGTTAATATTGTATTTTTTATATTGGCTGCATTAACATTATATGAATTAACAAATATTATTGTTGTTGGTAGTAGTAGTAGTAGTAGTAGTAGTAATAAGAAATTTGCATTAAAATCAACAGTTTTATTTTGTTATAATCCAGCTTCTGTATTTTTTACAGCACCTTATACAGAAACAGTATTTTGTTATTTAACATTTAAATCAATGTTGTATTGTTTAAAATTTTATCATCAAGCTACTACAACTACAACTACATCTATCTATCGAAATTCCAATTTAATAATAATACAGCAAAGATTATTTCTAATAATTACTTTAATAGGATTGAGTACATTAACAAGATCTAATGGTATTTTAAATATTGGTTTTATTGTATACACATTGATTGCATTATTTTTCAAAGAAATAGAACAAATTAGAAACAATGATTATTATTTATTGTTATTGAAATTCTTAAAATACTTATTTATAATTCTAATAACAATCATATTATGTTTGATACCATTTATTTCGTTTCAATATTTCAGTTATCAACAATTTTGTAGTAATGTTTTAAAAATACATGGTGATGATGATGATGATAAAAATATAATTCAACAATATGCTAAAATCAATAATTTACGATTACCTGGTAATTTTATTAAATATAATCAAAGTTGGTGTTATAATAAAATACCATTAGCATATAATTATGTACAAAATTATTATTGGAATGTTGGCTTTTTAAATTATTATCAATTTAAACAAATACCAAATTTTCTATTAGCATCACCAATAATTTATATAATTGTTACAAATTCTTTTAAATTTATTCAACAATATTTTAATAATAATAATAAATCATTATTGAAACAGTTAACATTTAAACGAATTTTCAATTTACATTTAATATTTGAAAATAATAAAAAATCAATGAAAAGATTCCATCATAATCGTCAGTATTATTTGTTAAATGATGGTAGTTTGGTTTTTATTGTACATGCATTTGTTCTAACAATTTTTTGTATTTGTAATGTCCATATACAAGTAACTACAAGAATTTTATGTTCAGCTAGTCCTGTTTTCTATTGGTTTATTGCTGCAACAAATTCTACAACTAACAATATTCAAACGAAATTACCATTATTTCAATATAAAAATTGGCTTTATTATTATTTTAATTGTTATTTTCTTATTGGAACAATATTGTTTTGTAATTTTTTACCGTGGACATAGTTTTTATTGATAATAATAAAAATGAATCATGTGTATGAACTTTTTTTTTGAATTCTTGAGTATACTATTGTCAGAGATAAGTGGCTGTAACTTGACTTGGCTTATCCAGTTCAAGATTCATTGGTTTCATACAACTACCCCCTTACAAAGAGATTATCAAACGACAACTGTACGGTCAACATAAAAGTGGAACCTCCAAATCTCTGTCGATATATGAATTCTTTGTATAATCTTTTTGTGGCTGTGAAAAGAACCGAGATATATGAAAAATAGTTTTATCTGACTAAAGAATTTCATATTTTTAAAATTTCACTAAAGGGCCTCAAACATTCTAGTACGGTCTCTAATTCTACTTGCCTCCACCTGCCTAGCTATCTGTAGTAAATAGTAAATGATTTATATATAATAACAATTATAATTATTTCTTAAGGACTGAAGCATTGCTGTTATCATTATTACGTATTGTAGGATTTAAATTTCAATTTTTACTATTAATAATTCATAGAAAATGACATTCTACATGTTAAATATATAATCAGAAAACAATATTTCTTTTAAAATTATTTTCCTTTTTTAAGACTCCTTATTGGACGAACACGTTATACGTATGTGCCACCTCGTTGAATATATCCCAATGCGATAGATGGTGTTAGTTGTCTTTGCTACAAACTCTAGAAATAAATTGGTCTGTAAACTCTATATATTTGGCAAAATGAATCCGCGTTACCTGTATAGTTTCTTCTACGTTCCTAAATGAAATGTTTCTGAGTCGTAACAGTGACAAGAAAAACGCAATACAAGTTGTTTTCAGTATATCGACAGAAGACTCATCCAATTTTGAATTTTTTGCGCCTTCCAAATTTCTGTCACTTCAAATTTTAATCAGCTTCCAAATTTTGCCTAACCCTCAAATTGAGGCACTTTAGGCGCGGGCCTAAGTCCTTCACTGTCTACCGATATATTATACCAATCTACCAGAATCAAAATTTAGTCACTATTTCATTCTACCAGATTTAGTAGAAATTCTACTGAATTGGCAACACTGGTAACATACTTTTCTTTCTTTTTTTTTCTAAGGCTCGTTATTGGTGGAACACATTATAGGTATGTGCCACCTCGTTGAATATATCCCAATGCGATAGATGGTGTTAGTTGTCTATGGTGTTATTATAGACATCTTTGCTACAAACCCTAGAAATAAATTGCAAAAAGGTTCTATCGGTTCTGTTCTACATGGTTCATGGTTGTTGTACTTTTTATGTGTCAAGCGTGAATTTATCAATTTAACAAAAAAGAAAAAACCTTAACTGCCAATTTCCTTCAAAATAAATCAATTTCCATGCATTTAAATTATGAAATTAACAATTAAGAGTAAGCTGTATTTTGTTTTTCTCCAGCAACAGTTAATAGTAAATAAAACAAAAAAAAACTTAACCTCACATTAATTTAATGGCTTCTATTCTAATTTGTTTTGTTTTTTTTTGTGTGTGTGTTTAAAGAGTGGACCGGTGTAGCAACTTGGAAATGGATTGCTAATGATGACAATTGTGGTATTTGTCGTATGCCATTTGACGGTTGTTGTCCAGATTGTAAATTACCAGGTGATGATTGTCCATTAGTATGGGGCCAATGTTCACATTGTTTTCATATGCACTGTATTGTTAAATGGTTACAATCACAACCAGTTAATCAACAGTGTCCTATGTGCCGACAAGGTTGGAAATTCAACAATAAATAAATAAATATTTAAATAAAGGTAAATCATGTATTTTGAAACTATCTAGGGATTTTGATTTTATCGTTTGTTATATACAATAGAATTGTGGTGGGGGCAAAGATCAAATTTACAATGTTGCCAAATAATACAATAAAGTTCAAAATTTACAGTTAACTAACTTTATTCTAAAATACAATAAATAATTTTGGTTAAATATAAATTATAACATCAGTATTTCATTATTATATGGATGTGCCCGTTTGTTTGGTGTTTGTTGTTGTTGTGAATCATTCATATTTCCCCCGCTAACCTCCCCAAACACGTCTATAATAAATTTCGTTTTTTTTTGTTTTTTGATACCTTTACTATTTTATATATTTTTCCCCATTCTACCTATAATTAAATCCCCCCTATCTCTCCGTTTACCTGTCACAAGGTCGTTTTCTTACTCAGTCACCACACCGCAGTATACACACAACCAATATCCAACGAACTGTTTATCGCATTCTACTTATCGTCGTCATTATTGTTGTTGTTATATTTTAATTGTTAGTGCAGTGGTTATTGTTTATTCCATGTGTTTTTCCATTTATCTATTTCTGTCTCTCATGCAGTGTGTGTGGTGATGTATGTGATTGTGTAAATTCTATTATTAAAAAAAAAAAGATGTGTTTTCCTATAAAAATTCAATTATAATCAATAATGAGATCATCATCATCTTCAACAAAAATGTCAAAACCACCACCTCCAATACCACCACGACCTAATAAGAATTTAATTGCTGAAGCATTAGCGAAAACTAGACATGAACGAATTATTACCGCTAACAGCAACACCACCACCACTGCTACTACTACTACCACTAGTAGTAATAGTGGTAGTGATGGTAATATTACCCCTATACGTACTGCACCACCACCACCACCACCACCATGTGGTAATAAACAGCAGAATGAAAATAAAATTATAAGTGTTATCAATTTAAATGATCATAAATCTGGAAATCGTACAGTAATTTTCCAATCATGTAATAATAATAATAATAATAGTAAAAATGAAAT